>JAUZNJ010035729.1:1311-17790 GCA_034780135.1 Jordanella pulchra
TTCCCAGCTGAGCTCTGAGTCCAGCCTCCACATTACATGGATAAAGAAGAGGCTCCTCATGAGGAAGTCTGAGAAATTAGATGCTTTGCCATTTTGCTCAACTGTTTCTGTGCTTCAGCAGAACAGAGATAAGATTCCTCATCAGTAAAAGCCATTCGTTACAGCAGACTGAGAGTCACTGGCAAATTTTAAAATAGTTATTCATCCACATCTTTGTTATTTTTAATCTCAATTCACATTTTTACCAAATGTTATCTGATGGTTTTATTTATTTCATTTTTACACCACGCAGCTTTAAAAATCACTGAAAACAACATTTAAATATCTGAGATAATCTGGTGGTTTAAACTAAACCACACAAAAAAAAAACAAATCAAGATTTCTAAAACAAAAAAAAATGAAAATACTTTAAATATAAGACTTAGAGTGAATAACATGTTTCAGTCCTTCAAGCGACTGTCCACATATATTACACTTAACTTATTGAGATAGATCTTGGATGGAAACGTAATGTGTTTTATTAATTCTGAACCTAACTAGATTTCAGCAAAAGCTGACATTCAACATTCACCAAGATATGTGGAAACCGCCTGAAGGATGTCATATTTGTCTGAACGGCAGTGGACAGCACATATTTGATGCTAGATTGGGTCGATATCTAAAAGGTCACAATGTCCCCCTCTGTGATTTCACACGATTCTCTTCTGCTCCAACACACCTGCACCACATGATGGACGCTCTTACGTGGGAACTATTACAAGGAAAAAGGCAACACTGCTAAAAATCATAATCTAAATCGATTTTCTTAAAATAAGTGCATTTATTTTCTTAAAGTGAGACACTTTTCTAAAAGAATAACATTTAAAATAAAAAAACAAAGCCTCTTATTTCACATGCATAATATCTAATTATCTAATGGTAAATGTTAAAATACTCGTCCCATTGGCAGATTATCTTATTTACCAGCTCAAATTAAGGGTAAATACCCTTAATTTAAGAAATATGTACTCATTTTTAGATTGTTTCTTGCAGTGCAGTGCTCTAGTTTTAATGATTGCATACTTTTTATTTGCAGCTAAAACCTGGTCCTGGGTTCAAATCCCTGCCTCTTTTAATTAGGAGGTAGCATGGGGTTTCTTTCCATACCCAGATTTTGCCCCCGGATATATGGTCCAGTGATACTGGTGCCTAACAATAAATGAGCCAGCATGGATAATGGAAGGATAAATGATGCTGCGGGCCAAAAAGAACCGCACACTAAAAAGTAATTTAAAGCAACAAAGTAGGGAGACTGAGCTGTTAAGAGGGTGAACTGTACTCCAAATCACAACCAGATTTACAAACTCTTTCTTGTAAAATCTGAAGTTAAACTCTCTTCTGAATAAAGGGAAATAAGTTCTGAATCCATTAAAAACTCCCTCATCCCCCCAAAAGATCCTGTCAGTGAAGAAAGATCTAAAGAGAGCTGAAATGTAAAAAAGAAAACAAAGCTGGCGGTTCTGTGAAGTTTGATGGATGGTGGGATGGAGAGGTGCTGAAAGAAAGGAAGCAAATGTATAAAGTTAACAAAGACGATGAAATAAGATAACAGAAGTCATGAGAAAGTTATTTTTGAAGAGTTAGGGTGAGGAAATGGAAATCTAAAGTTTAAAAACTGTCAAAACAAGAAATAGACTCTGAATGAAAGATGAAACCAAAGTAGAAAACCTAAAAGAAACTAAAGGACAAGAAAAAATAACCAAACTTTGAGGCAAGAGCTGAAGAAAAACTCCAGCAGGCCGAAATACAGAGAAGCGTTTTTAATAATAAGATTACAAGGAATGAAGCATAAAAAAAATATTTACCTTTAAGAAAAACAAAAATTTGGAGAGTGTAACTTCATCTGCAGCACTGTTCAGTGTACACCCACCATGAGCAGCTGCCAAGTTAAACAGCGATGACTGTGCTTCAGTGCCGTTACCCGATCCGCAGCTGATCCGACTTTTATAGTCTTTAGACAGCCCTGTTCATCAGGTTGATGGTAGCTGGCTTTTACTTTTGCCACAAATTCTCCGGAGGGATGCTCGCATGAAAAGATCCGACATCTGCTTCAACAAAAAGGTCAGTTTTCAAAAGGAAAACTCAAAATAATCCAAAATGCTCTTCTGATATGAATTCAAACTCTAAACATTTTATTCAGCAGTTTAAAACCATGAATATAGAAGCCATCAAACAATTTTTGCCAGAATCTGAAGCAGCTTCTAATGTTGATGCTGAAAACCTGGTTGTTATCTGAGTTGTTTTTAACACCTCTGTCTGTAACAGAGAGGAAAAAGCCAGCAGATAATCCAATAACTCAGGTGCTCTTATTTCTCTTTGCAGAAAACAACACTGGAGTGTAGAAATACTCACCAGCTCATTATCAGACATACTGTACTGCAGAGAACAGAGGTGACCAAACTTGTTGGTTTCTGGCCCGTAGCGTCTAAATCTTCTCCTGACCAAAACTATTTGCTTTTTAATAATTTTTAAAAAGTAGCAACGACCACTGGATTTGATTTAGTCTATTTCTCAGTGATGATCACTTTTAAACACTTGAAAGTGCAAAGTAATATTATATGCATAACCCAAAAAAGACCAAAACCAATCAATCAATTTATAATTTCCTTTTATACTTAGACTTTGGGGGCTATGATTAGCATTGGTATCCCTTGTATTTTGGATTTTTTTTGTTTTTCTATACTAGAACTTGTTATTTCCACACTTCCCTGGTAGGTGCTAATCAGCTTAGCTGCAACAGGCTACTTCCTTGTTCCTTTCTTTAATTACTGACAAACTGGGCAACAACAAAGCACAAAAATAACAAAAGCTACAACATTACATGGTAATATTTCAGAAAAAGTTTTTGTGGATGACAGTAAGTTATTGGTGTGAAAATAATTAAAAAATGTCAAATAACGTGACCATGCCCCTTCAAAGATGTTTCATCATTACCATTCTTATTGCTTGGTTTTTCTGTAGAGGATCAAGAGTTGCCAATTTGTCCCCACAAGTGAGGTCAGTCCCTAACTTACAGTAACATCGAGTATAAATTCTAAAAGATTATGACCGTTTATTCAACTTACAGCTAATTGGTCTATGTTGATGCATCCAGAAATTCCTAGAGGTATTTACATTCAGAGCTAAAGCAACACTGTGTAACTATTAGCCTCTAGGGGTGCTAGACCTGTAACTGCCAGGTTTACAGCAAAAAGAAACTGTTTCCCTTCATGTTTTGAAATCTGGCAGCAGAAACTTTTTTTGTTTGTTTTTTTCTTTTGAACAAACTTTATGGCCACAATCTAGCTCCGTAGTGTTGATATTTAAGGGTCACATGACTCATTCAGTGAGAGATCAAATCTTTTAAGTTACACAGGCAGGTTTTTGAAAAGAGCAGCCAGCATGCAGCATCAGTGCGAACAAAGTGTTGCATATTGATATAAAAAGTAATTCATTATATATTTTGAATTAATACTGTGATGTGTTGCTTTGATATATTAAACACATACTTTACTGTTAATCAACTTTTACTGGAAGATGATCGAAATCCGGGGTGGCTGGTGGCGCTGTGGTTAGCGCACACGACCCATGTATGGAGGCCTTAGTCCTCGACGCGGGCGACCCGGGTTCGAATCCGGCTTGTGGTTCTTTCCCGCATGTCTCTCCCTCTCTCTCGTCCCCCTTTTCCTGTCAGCCTACTGTCAGAAAAACGAGCCACTAGTGCCGTAAAAAGCTCAAAAAAAAATGATGGAAATCCATCTTGTTAAATGAAAGTAATATAGAATCACAGACACAAATACAGGGCATCAACTGCCCATATTCAAAATCTTTTATTACTAAATAGTCATGATAAGATGATTTTTATTCTGATGTATGGGGATTCTCACTATAGTCCTCACAGTTGGAGCAAAGGTTATTCTAGAGTGTAGAAATGTCTCCTGGAATAAACAATGGCTATAAGGGCAGACCCCAAGGAAGAGCCTGATGGATTTGAACCTCTAGTACATTTATAAAACCTGCTCTACATTTTAAACACCCAGAGTGATATGAAACAGTCACTTACAGTACATGGTATCCAGTGGAAACCTTTAAAACATCACCAAGATTTCTAACACTCTTTCTTGGCAAACATGAGCTGGCGCTGCTTTAATGTCTATAGTTTTTAATCATTTATCAAACAGTATCTACATTAAAAAAGAAGAAAAGCTATGTTTAAACTAGACAACATGAGGTTTTGTTCAGACAACAGAGGCCGTGACCAACATTGCTAACAGGCATCTGTTTCACAAAACAAGCTAAAAATAAAAACATCCTCGACAAGAAAAGAGCTTCATTTGGACCCACGGATACAACTCTTGATGTGGACAGAGCTGCTGCCATAGCAACAATGGCTTCTACAAATTGTCAATTCTCACAAAATTTAAATCTGCGTTTTATGCATCATGAAAGGTACACAAGTGTTTGTGTCAAAATGTATCAGAAATATGATTTTAACTGGAAGGAAAATCAAACAAAATTTTCATTTTTTCTAAACTTGCATCTGAGGATGTATGGACGTGTGTGTAAGTACAGTATAATTACACAGTGTGAAAGTTATAGCACAAAAAGACAAGATATAGCAGGAGTCTGTGGAGGATCTATTGAAAATAAAGCTCTTTTTTTAACCTTTAAGGAAACTTTTTGGATTATTTTTGTCTGAAGGGCTCTCCGGTTCAAAAACGAACTAATCTAAGTAGCACAGTTTTTTCACAGAACATTCCACAGTGTTAAGTTTATGGTAGAATCTAGAACACATTCTGCTTCTAAAAACATCTCATCTACAAACTGACATTCATGAAGCTGTTTAAATCACAGGTGAGCAGAGGAGCCGCGGCTCTGCTGGTTTCTATCATCCAAACGCAGTGTCAGGTTGGGGTTCCAGTATGTCCATGGAGCCAAACGTAAAAACAGCAATAAAGGTCAGACGAGGATGGCACCAGCAGCGGCTGCGGGATGTAGCCTAGATTTACCTCGGGGTAATTTGACAAGCCAGGCGGTTTTATTCCTGGAGGAAATGGCGGCGAGGGCTCCGGCGAACCTTCGAACCAGGCAAGAGGAAGGTGTGTGGGTGTGAGCTGGTTTGGGCCCGTTCCGGGATTAGTGCTGTGGGTTCTACTGCTGCTGAGGCGAGACAAAGATAACGACAAAGAAGGACAAAGTCAGCAAAACGCCGGTGGAGGACGTCGCACTCATCCTCTCTCCTCACCACAGTTGGAAAACATGCTCAGTGAGCGGCTGCATGCGGCGCATTCAGCAGAATCACAGCGGATTGGCGTGGTCGTGTAAAAGCATCTGGGAGAAAAGGGTTTTGCCACTGAGATATTTGACAGAGTACTTTTACAACTAAAAACATATCAAAGCTGTATATACCAACATGTTAGATTACCCTGTTTATGCTGAGATGTAAACAGTAAACAAACGTATACAGGTATTCATGAGTGGGAGGTCTGTGGACCTTCGATGAGCCGATGTGTTCAGTTTATTATTGTTTTTAAATGCATATAAAGAGCTTATTGCTTTGCCTTCATCAACCATCTCCTGCTTCTGTGTCCTTCTTCTTGTCTTTCACTTTCACAGAGGACTTCCTGGACACTTTTCTCTCCCCAGACTCCTTTCCATCCTTCTCTTTGTCTTTCTCCTTCTTCTCTTTCTTTTCCTTGGAAGAAGAAGACTCTTTTTTCTTTGCCTCATCTTTGGCCTCCTTGCTGGAATCCTTTTTTGACTCCTTTTTCTCTTTGGATGACTCCTTCTTCTCCTTTTTCGCCTCCTTGATGGACTCCTCTGGAACTGATGCTTCCTCCTTCACAGTTACCTCTGATGGCTCTCTGGAAACATCTTTCTTCTCTTTGGAGTCTTTTTCTGAAACAAGAAAAACAAGAGATACAAAAAAGCTGAATAAATTTGTAACGTTGTGGCTAAAATCTTGATGATGAGGAAGAATAGCTGAGTTTAGGTAGAGGAAGAGATGTAAGCTTTATTCTAGTTAGAAAACTGTTGCAAATGGAGTAAAAGCCCCGAGCTGAGTCCTGGAGGAGGAATCCCAGACTGCTGGTTTATCCATTTTGTTACAGTCCTTTGCAAATGTTTATTCTCAGCAAAAAGGTCAAAAACTCTGTCAGATCTGAGAGAAAACACATAATTTTTTTCTCTTCTAATGAAGATGAAAATTACTCTCAGAACATGCCAGGTTTGTTTTAGACAAAAACATGTCTGATAGTAGAACAAACAAAAAAGTAGATTTTATTGTATCTGTGGTTGAACCTTCGTAAATCTCACCAGCCTCAAACAAACTGCTCTCAAACTACGGTCCTCCAGGGCTGGTGTCCTGCAACTTTTAGATGCTAGTCTGCTTCAACACACCTGAGGCTAACATGAGCCCATCAGCAGAGCTCTGCACAGCTTGACTTCCTGCTACTGAGGTCAGGGTTAGCAGCAGCTATTTGATTGCTGGGGAAAGGATGCATCTAAAACCTGCAGGAAAAACACAGGATTGGAGACTGCTCCTTTGATGAGACTTTTATCCCTTTATCTGGCTTGTAGCAATTCCTTTACAGAATCCCTTACAGTTCCCCTTATATGGCTTCTATCTTTCTAATTTTTCCACAATTGCCAGATTTAAGGGTCTGACAATTAGATTTATCCACAGATTTTCCCCACACAGTTTGTGGACCCGTGGAGTTCCTCCACAGTCGAGGTGCAGCATAGTTGCCTCTTCTATTACTACTTTCAGTATCTTCAGTGTTTTCCTTTTTGTGGATAGACCATTCAGGATGTAGATTTGCAGTTTTGAAGCATTTTTTTCCATTTTAGAGCATTGATTGATCATTACTCAGATTTTCAAAAGTTGGGATTCTGATTTACCCAATACACAGTATCAACTCACTTAAAGTATAAATACTTACTCACTGTACTTAAGTAGCCTTTTATGGTTTCTGTACTTGAGTTTCTTTTTTTCTGAGGACCTTTTACTTATTACATTTGAACTTTAGCATTTGTACTTTCTATTCCCCCCTGTCTCCATTGGGTTGTTACTTCTATACATACTGTAATGACAGAAGAAAGTAGCTGAAACAAAACAAGGTAAATCAAGAGCATGCAGAGTTTGGAGCACAGCTTTTTTGTAGAAAACATATGACATGAATGAAGACAGTAAGCTCTGGAACGTTGCGGATGATGGATCAGATTCCTCATTCCACAACTTTATAGCTATGAAAACCAGATTTCAAAGTATTCAGTTAATCATGTTAAGGTTCAGTTCCATCTTTATGATCTTGTATGAATTTCTTATTTAAAATAAAATTACATGAGGTGGTATTTTTTTATGCAATCTCTACCAATACGATGAGTGAAAGAGGAAATGAACTTATTTTCTCTGCATAAATGTTGTTTTTTTTAGAATGGCTTTTAGACATCTTTTTTGTATTATATAACGTCAAATATAGAAGCTGTACTTTTTAAAATTTTACTTAGGTAAAGGAGTTCAATCAATACTGTTACTATTATTAGTCTTTTTATACCCAAGTATCTGCATTTTTACTTTCTTAAAGAATACGAGTATTTCTAAAACTTCTGCCAATCCACTATGTTGCTTGGTTACTAAAGTTTACTATCAAACCTATTATTTCTTTTACACAACAACATCATTGACACTTTGAACAATTCACACACTGGCAGACTATTTTTCAATCTGGTAACTCTATACTTTTTGATAATTGCCTGTTCAAAAATATGACATTCAAGTTTTCTATTTCTACACAATTGGTCACAACTTTATTTTACTGTATTGCATAAATCACAGTAAAATAAATTTTTTGTTTCTGTAGCATGACGAAAAAACCTTATAAAAGTTAAAGAGGCATGAAAACTTTTTCAGAGAGTTGAGTGTTTGTGTATCCAGCTGCATCTCTGAGCAGAAAAGCGATTGATGCAATTCCAAAGAATAGATGTGTCCCTGCTGTTATTTAATTGACCTAGAATGAGGATTAGCTCATGTTTGCATAAGCAGCTGTGTTTTCTTTTGTTCCTTAACAGACTGATTGATACAAACACATCTTTAATGTGAGAATAAACCGAGTGACAACGGCACCTGCTGCATGACAAAGAAACCACTCTTCATTCAAGTCCCGTTGTAGAGACACATGTATACACACAGTCCTCAGCCCCACCTCCTCCTGCTTGAGCTGGCACTTTGATAAGATGATAACGGGGCTGTTGTCTGCCAACAATGAGACGCACTTCTTATCTCCATGAGAACGGAGAGGGTTTAGAGACCGCAGACGACAGCCTGGTATCTCGCTGTGAGTGGAGACTGCCTCTAAAGGTATCTGAATGCGTCTATGTGTCGGGTGGATCTTTGCTTGCATGTACATGATGGAGACAACAGGCTGTCCTCTCAGCGTGCTCACAGACTCCAGAGAGAAGCTCTAATCAGACGGCCCATCGTCTAGGGCTTTAGAGACACAGACTCGAGTGCTATAAACACTGATTACACTGAGCACAGAGCAAGAGATCTGTTCTCAAAACAAGTTGATTTGGACAGTAAGAAAAACAAACTAGTGTGTGCACTTAATTATTTTTTTAATTGCTTGTTTTCTAAACAATTTTAAATTTTTTTCTCCCATAGGAACAAAATGAATGATAAAATCTGTTTGCAGCAGCAACAATTTAACGCCTTTAGTATAACAGTTTAATTGGTTCTAAGTGTGACGGCTCATTAAACCGCTTCTGTTTTATCGCCTACAGCCACTTGTCTCCCCACCCGACCATAAAACCACAGAACTACAAACAGGGATCAGTTGTATACAAGTACAAACAAGAAAACACAGCTTTACATGCAAATTTACACCTAATCCGCCCAAGGGTGGATAATGAGCAACATTTGAAAAAAAAGCAAAGCAAAGCAATTTGTTCTCCCCCCTCTCTTCTGCTCAGGCATTTTACAGTTTGACTGTCTGACAGACATACTGCATGTGTTTATCAGAATAGAGAAGCTGTACAGAAACAGAATACCACGAAGAGAGACTCTGCAGAAAGTGCTATAAACAGAAAACATGTGATCTGGGAAAATTTCATCAGTGGCTCAGAGTGGGTAAATCCGATAGCGACAGGCTAATCCAGAATGGATGCTAACTGTCTGGTTACCAATTCACACAAAATCCCTCAGAAGGCAATCACTCCTCAGCAGCTGAGCCAACAAACACCATCAGTTTGGGTGATTTTTTTCATCAGTCTCCATGTCAAGCAGCAGCTCAAACTGAGAAAGACTTGAGGCATCCATCAAAGGTTCTCAGAGTTTAGAGGTTTTAATGCTTCTTGTACTTTGACACCAGATCCAGAAGCGGCGAGCTGCCCTCTCCTGAGGGGAGACTGGAGGAAATTCACTCCTATTCCTTCTGAAGATTCTCTGACAAATGAATGTTGGGAATAAGGCTGTGTTACTTCAAAAGCTTCAATCTACTTTTGAGTCAAAAGTTACATTAGTCAAAAACAACTTTTAAACCTAAATTTGTTAGGATTCGAAATAACTGTGTAAAATGTAAGCATCCTTTTTTACTTTTATGAATAATATTAAAATAAGTCATTATCATGGGTCCAAATGGATGTGATAAGGTGCTACTCCTGGAGCACTCCCCTTCACACCTACAACGTAAACTGGGGGCATCACAGCAATAGATCAACATCAGCACTTCATACGCTTTATATCCTTAAACAGGTCAAAATAAAATAGTACCTTAGCTTTAGGTTATTTATGTAGAGATATTTAATTATTTCTGATTCAGACAATACAATCTAAGGAATTGTGTGACCTTCTGAAGTGCGACGCAGTTCTTTTTTTTATGGATGTCTGGATGGATAAAAGCAACTTTTACAACAGGTGAGTGGATAAAAGATGTTAAATTTGTTTGAATCAAAAGATGAACATTCATCTAAGGAAAGCTGTAATGCATTTAATGGGTCATGAACCGATTTAACAGCAGCCCAGCTGTGTAGGTCAGACAGAGTTCGATGTGATCCTATCATTGCATCTTATTGGTTTATAGATGTAAGCCTGGCAGTAAAGTTCAGCCTAATATAATCAAAATGATGACTTACATTGCTCTGATGTTCATTTATGTTTAGGTTATTTTTTACAGAGGTCATATGTGTAGTATTGGCTTAATAAAATTACTTTTTGAATATCTGAGGTAAAAAGTTCATTGTATGATCTGAGTGTAAAAAGGCACAATTAGGATTGCAGGGGTTTGTTTTGTATTGTTCTCCTGATTAACACATGATTAAAAGTACTTCTATTATAAATAAAGAAATGAAAAATATATTTTTAACATTGTTGTAGTCGACAACTACTAAATACTAACCCTGAACTCATCCTAATACAGTGATGCTTGAATTTAATTTATCTTTCTGGAGTTAATAGTTCTGCTCTTACTGCCTATCCAGTTTAGCGCTTAAGATGAATGTGTGGCTGTGGAGGGTCTCTGCACTGGTGGACGGTCAGCAGTCATTATTGTAGAAGAGGTCAAACTGTCGCCGCTGTGTGTCAAAGGTTAACGGTCCTCTCCTTCTTGTATTGTTTAAGAAATAAATATGAACAAAAAACTCAAATTAGATGTTCTCTTATGTTTTGAATAACAATGAAACAGTCAAATGAAAGCCCATTTGAGAGTTTTATTTTTGTTTTACTTCTTTAACCCAATTCACATTACAAACACAGAAATGTTACCTTATGAAATCCAGTCAAAGGCAACAATTTCGACACAAGTAGCTTTGGACTTTGAGCGCTATACATTTTTAATGTAAAGGCAGACAGAATTCTGTCAAACTGGATACAAATAATAAATACTCATATGAACGGTTTTATTTAAAAAAAACAAGCAGATAAGCTACTCTCGATGCACATTTTAAGCATGCAGATTCAATACCATGAGGGCCCCTGTATGTCCCAAGCATGAGTGAATGCTTCTTCTCTGTGCTTACTCTTTTATATCCAGCTGTAGTTGTATTCCTACCTGCTTGTGGACCCATTTCTGTACACTCATGTCAAATTTGTCACTTTGAGGGTGAAACCAACCTGAGAAAGTAAACAACCCGTTTTAGCAAATTGTTTTTATCAGTGCTCATTACATATGTGGACTTTGGGTTGAATTCTGAATTCATAAATATCACTATCAAATCTGGGCTATACTCAGTTTTTAAGACTTTCTAATTCTTTTAAGCTGTTTAAAAAGAATAAAAACAAAAGGTAATCAATCAAAGCAACATATTTTTATGTAATCCAGCTCTAACTTTGGAACCATTAAAAACCGGGAAAAGGATAAAAGAGGAAGAGAGGGCAAACGGATGTCTGGATGGATAAATGGATGAACTGATGGACTCAGTGTTTAGAAAATGGGGCAGGAAATGAAATCCTGAAATACAAATATTTTCCATAAGCAATATTCTGTTTTCACTTTTATCCTGACTGTGTATGAAGCATGTCAAACACAATCAGGTGCTAGGCAGAGTGTTTGTTAGAATAAGGATCTTCGACAGACTGGTGATAGCAAATTGTCTGTTGTTTACATGTGTTTTAGTTTTGTGGTGCTGAAAGGACAGTTCCTTAATAGAAGTGTGTATAAAACATTTAGTTTGTTGAAACAATTTGTATTAAAGAAATGTCAGTATTTTTGTTACTCTATTAAGTATCCCACATGTAGTGCTTGAAGGAGTTGTAGAAGGATTTATGATTAAACCTGACAGTGTTTTTAGAGTCAGCAGGAGGTATCCTTCACTCAAATATTGATGAAAAAGAATTCACAGGTAATGTGAAAGCTGACAGTAAAGACAGAGGATCCTCTTATGCTAGACCTCTAATTGTGTAGCATAAATTTATAAAAGTCAAATGAGCAGATGTGTTAAAACCTTTAGTACGTCTGTAGGTCAGGAACATTCACATTCACCAAGGGAGACTAGTGTTGAACATTTTGCTTTTATTTCCAAGTGGGAAGAGCTCCTGTAAAATGGCATTAAGGCGACTTGAAGCTCTTTGTCATGTGGCAGTTTCAGTTGTGGTTAAAAAGTTAAACAGGAAGCTGGGTAATACATTTCATTACAAAGCACATTATTATTCAAAGTGAATGTTTCTTAGGAGAACACAGCTATTATAGTATTGTTCTCTAGAATGACTGAGGAGGTGTTTCATTTAACGTAATTTGATTGTCATCGTTAAGCAAAAGAAAAAAAGGCTGTCACCTAATTTATGTAGCGATTAGCTTTAATGACATGTCTGCTTGTGCAGTTTGAAGTTTGCTAATAGATTCTGGGTTACTTTGCTGTATGTCTGCTCTCTTATCCTGGATTCTAAAAAAAACACATTTCATTTTGAACATAGATTCTTAATTTTTATGTGAACTTGTTCAGTGCTATAGTATTCCTTGTTAGCCATGGTTCAGGGGACATGATTTCCCCAGTTGCCAGTCAAGCTCCTGTTACAAAAGGTGAACGGAGAAAAAATGAATTATTTCACTTAATGAAAATCCAGCTGTTATGAGGAGATTTAAAGGTGGAGATCTGTGTTTTTTTTTCTTTTAACTTGAAATGGGACTTTTGTTATTATCATTGAACAAAACCTTTCCATCAGTTATTTAAGGACATTTCTTGTTATCAGCAATAAAGGTGTTTCTGAATGAACTGGGTTGACAACCCTTGTAAAAACTCCAAAGAATTAAACTTTTGCTCATAGTGTTCCTGTTTTTTCTTTAACACTATGTACAGTTTTGTAAATGGTCTTTTTTTTTTTTTTTCTATGCTGAAATTTGACCGAAAGCCCTCCGCAAATAAACTTATAATAATTCAACCTGGAGAGACTCACGTGTAGAAAAAGCACCAGTTGGAAATTTTTTTTGACATTAAGAAATGAATAAGTCTTTGGTGCTCAGGCCTTGGCAGAAGACATTGGTGCTGAATGTAGCTTGGAAAGTTTAGTTTAGGCTACTGGACGTGAAGCTGCCTCAACTGAACTTTCCAAGCTCGACCATGACCTGGATGACTGAGAACCTTCACAGATGTGCTGCATGTAGTTGGTGTACATGAGCATGTGGATTTACGTCTTGGGGCTGGAGAATGAGGGGAGCCGTAGGGAGCCTAGTAAAGGTTCATTAATAACAAATACACTCAAAGGCAACTTTATTTTGGTACAGTTTCTAGAATCAAGTAGGACCCCCTTTTTTCAAACCAGCTTTAATTCTTTGTGGCACAAATTAATTAATGTGAAAAAAATCCTCTTTGGGGACGATTTTAAGCCATATTTCATGGCAGCATCACACAGTTTCTGTAGATTTGTCAGCAACATGTATTTCATGAAACTCTCCCGATCCAGCATATCCAACATATATCTAATGATATGGCCCTTAAATGTTGAAAGGAAAAACCTGACACCTGAAAAACACAATAAATAAATGGTGTGGTTATTAGCACAAATTAAACTAGTGTGAGGTGTTTTGTTTTTTCTGGTATGTTCTTATTTGAGTTCTTCATTTTCTAAAAGAGTCTAGTCGGAAACACTTGTTTGTTCCCAGTGGCATAAAAACAAAAACCACTGCAGGTCAGAGTGTCCAAGAGATAAGGAGGTTGACGCTATCTGTGGTTTGTTCAAAGCCCACATGTTCTGCTTGGATTCATGTGTTTGCAGTGGATCATACCAATGCATTCATCTGCAGGCAGGCATAGTCAAAATAGAGGAGGCCGCACAGATCGCCCGCATCCCAGCGCCGTCAGTGAGCTGGACTCTGAGGCTGAAAACCTGGATTTACAGAATCCAAAATGCTGTTTGTGTGTATGAGAGAAAGAGAGAATCTGCAACTGATTGGATCTGCGCTAAAGTGAACGAAATCTTAGAGAACATAGTGTGGAGGCATTCAGTCAATAGCATGCAAAATTGTAAAAGTATAAACTAAGTAGCCACAGAATTCCCTAATGTATAGAACCTTACAGAGAGGAACATAAAACACACCCTCATATTTAAACAAAGGGGGTGGGGGCAGCTTTATTGCCTCCTCCTACAGTAAAAGGCAGTATATTTATTACTGAAAGAATTCAATTATATTGAATTTCTTATATACTGAAGTGTGTCAAAGTCATTTTTATGCACTCATGATTGAAATGCATAATGCATTTTACATCTGATGTTTGTGCCTCTAGTTGAAATATTACATGCTAAGTTAAATCTGTTTCTAAAAATAACTTTACCAAACAAACATCAGCTCTCTTTGTTACTATAGTTTGGCTGCATTTAAGTGAGGCATTGCAAACATTTAGGGAAAAGCCTGTCAGGTTTTACGTGTACCTCTGTAAATAGAAACCTGATAAAATTGCTTTCTGCATATTGGTGAAAAAAAAAAAAAAACTGTGTTTACAAAAAAAAGTGGTGTTAAACTCAAGTAAAATATTAAAAACGAGTCAAACAAAATGTTGTGAAAACTACATGTAATGATTTAAAAAGTTTAATTGTTTTTTTTTAATCCTGAATTTAGTAAAACATTCCACCATTATTTACCATCAACAGCTGTGTGGTAAGATACAAACTGCAGCTTCTTACACAATCTTTCATAAAGTGTTTTTGAAATTCCTAATTAGATTGTGAAAGGAGAACAACAGAAATTACACAAACGGAGTGTCGACCGCCCATGTTTTCTGAAATTAATGGGCATGTTTGCACCGGCATATTAGAGCACGAGAAAACGCAGAGAGCAGGAGTAATAAACAGGCTAATTCAACTATTTGTGCAATAATAGTATTAAATTCCATCTATATCTGTCTTGAGTTATTAAGTTGTGATTAAAACATGCTTTTCGTTATTTTTTTTTTAAAAACTGGAATCTTTTGTTTGATATTTAAATTATATTGCTAGTTAAACTACATTTTTGAAGTTTAACTTTTACTGTGAAGTAATCCTCGCCTTTTTGCTTACACAAATAAAAAAGCAAATAACTAAGCAACTGTAAGGCCAAATAACACGTGTGACACATCATTTGAAAGCTGACGCCTTCTAGTTTCTGAAAATATAAATGAGAATAGTGTGACTAAAACACAGTGTAAACTACATCAGTTCAAATTTGAGTCGTTGATGTTTTCTTTGAAAATAATAAGGGTTTTTTTTAATAGCAGCAACAAAGAAATGCTTGATAGCAGGCATGTGTCATTATATTAAATTTATTCTGCAACATGTCAACAGCAAAGCACTTCAGACCTCTAGGTATAACAGTGAACCAGCTCTCCAAATGTCCCAAATTATGCCAAATGGTGCCAATTGCTTTAAACAACAATTTGACCCATAGAATCACACTGAAGCATTTTGATGACCACAAGACTTTTTTGAAAAACATTTTTTGATTGTTTTAACTATTCCATCTAATGATCTAGCCTTGCACAATGATCAGCTGGCTTTTACGAAAGCCAATAAATGAGGGCTGCTTTATTCAAATGAGCCATGCTTACCTTTGTTTAAAAGTTAATTTCATTGGCTACAAAGCCAAACATTGCGTGTGGTCTGAACCAATAGTAGACAGACTTTATAAGGCATAATATGACGGGACTCTGTGCGTAAGGCGTTGACTGATAGGAGTGCCCAGTATAAATCAGCAGCTGTCAGATCTAAACAGGAATCAATGGGGACACTTTGTTTTGTAGGCTGGAAAGTGATGAAAGCAAACATAAACATCAACCAGAAATACTTTGGGAAGGTAATGTCATTAGCTACAAGGCTAATATTAGTTTCATGGACCCAATTTTTTGATGGCAAAAAATTTCCTTTAGGTGGCAATTTTCTCATCATGGACTGTTACAAATGTGTTGGATTAGTTTTAATGTGTGGACCCTTACGGACAAATAGAATATAAACAATCAAAGATTGGACTTATAATATGCCCTCAGCACATCTTCAAAGGTTGGAAGCAGATGCTTTATTTTAAAAATTATGATTTAATATGCTCATATATCTTTAACAATACGGCTTTAGTGCTCGCGGTGTCCATAAATGAACTTAGTTGAATTGTGGAGAATCTAAGCTTTCTAATGATGTACAACATGCCTATATCGGTAAAAGTTTAACCGTAGTTATTTTCCTGCATAATGTATTTAATAGAAAAATACACAAAGGGTGGATTTTAACAGGTTAAACAGCTTTTAGTATGAACATAAGGTAACCGTCTTCTATTCAGCTGCAGGCTGTAATTTAGGAAATTTGAAACAATAATAGATAAAAGTCTGATAAAAAGTTTTGAGGACTCAGAAAACAAGAAGTAATCATAATCTTAAACAGGAAAAAATGAATGTAGGAAGAGAGAAAAGATTAATTTATGTTTTCAGATGAAGTAATAAAGTTGAAATGGAATAAGAGACAGAAATTTGAAGATAGAGAGAGGGTGAGACGGCTTGCTCTCTGTCTCT
>JAUZNJ010035729.1:17890-36740 GCA_034780135.1 Jordanella pulchra
AGTAATAAAGTTGAAATGGAATAAGAGACAGAAATTTGAAGATAGAGAGAGGGTGAGACGGCTTGCTCTCTGTCTCTCTCTCTCTCTCTGTCTCTCTGGGTGTGGTATAGTGGGTGGGTTCATTCCCGTGGTCGGCCAAGATATTTTTTCTCTGCTCAGCTACGCCCTGCAACTAACCAACATGCAGAGACACACATACCGACACACACATAATGTACAGAAAAATATATGGTGGCAAGTCCAAGGAGACAAATGATAGAAAAGAACATGGAGTTTTCCAGGTCTGGTAGTGAAATAAAACCTCTAGATTTCTCTCCTGTAAGAAACAAACGTAGAGTTTTTATGTTAAAAAGATGCACAAATGCACCCATACATGCCTCTGTCTACTTCCTCTGCTCTCTCTGCTCTCTGTCTAAATACAGCCCACCACATCAGAGACGACATTTACAACACTGGGTGAGTTACACTGGCACACGCACACACACCCCAACACACACACACACACACAAACTGTAAATTTTACTCAATATACTTAGCATATACATAACTCTAAAATGAAAACACACACCATGCAATAAAACCAGGATGATGATTTGCACATGTGAACAGACACACATTCTGTGCCCTAAAAGTAGGATGCTAAATCTAGTCTGGGTATTGTGTGTTTGTTCAGTTGGCCTCTGTTGTGGTCGGCCTGTTGTTCTGGTCTGAGACACAACAGTCCATCCCTGGACAGGGTTTTAACACTCCTCCACCATATCAACCTAAACATGCACACACTTTTAAACAGACACACAAAGTAAAGAAAAACTATTCATACTGACTGTTCACATTATCTGAAATGCTAAACAAACACACAAGGACTAAATATTTGGATAAGTTACAGTTAGGCTCAAAAAAATGTTCATTTTCATTTAACCAAGATGTTTTTTTTATCTATATTTATATCATCTATACCCTTTCTTTCTCACCCAGTCGCCAGATTGTGTCCTCCTTGCTATTCCAGTGTCAATGTGCACCGCTGGCCCTCGCTGGATTCTCATCGGCTTCTGGCTCTGTCACGCTCTGAACATGCTCCACATTTTGATAACCTGCCTCCAGTCTGCTCAGAGCCAGTCATCAGTGTGTTCAGCCGTCATCTGCCTACTGTAAGCCTGCTAAGAGTCTGTCTGCCTGAATCTGCGTGTCACCAGCTTATTCTGCCTTTGTCTGCCTCCTCAAGCCTTCAACCTTTCCCTTAAGCAGGTCACCTCCCTGTTCATTCATTGCCCTGACTTACAATAAACACTTTAGGTGCAAAACCGTGTCTGGATGATGATCTGGTTCTGAGGTATCTTATAGCAGAGATAGGCATCTGTAAAAGGATACATGCTGTAATAAGTGTCAATTTTAGGGCGAAATATATGGATTTTTTTGGACATTTTTTTTCATATAGTTGTTTAGCCTTTCTCAGTTATTAATGGGAAGACATGCTCTGCCTGTTTCAATTGGTATTTTAACAACTTTCATCAATTGTTCACAATCAGCTCCAAGTCTCTGGGCTGGACGTCACCTTATCGATTCTTTATCAGATTCAAGTCAGCACTGGTGGGATCACGTAAAAAGTACTTCCTGTCACAATAACAACAACAGCTCTATATCTTTAAGATCTATGTTTAAGGGAAAGTAAGGAAGGTTAAAGCGAAGCTGCTCATGTCGGTGAAAGGATAAGACATAATGATGAGACAACACAAAGTGTATTGTTAACATTCATTTCTTGGGTTTAACCCTTTAGAGCCAAGTGTATCATATTTGATACATCAATTTTTGAGACCTCTGCATCATCAGTGGGATAATTTCGCTCTTCAGAACCCGACTTAATAAATCAGAAATATGTAGGGAACAGAAAATGTATAAAGGATTATACGGAAATGCCTAATGCAAATAATGTTCAAATTTAACTTATACAAAACATATGTTGTTTTTTTCAAAATTTTTCATAGAATTCATAGAATTCAATGACAACTCTTATATTAAAAAATCAGAATATTCTCTCAATTATTTCATGGTTCGGGCTTTAAAGGGTTAAATAAGATCATATTGGGAAAGAAACCAGTCCTTGCAGAAAGCCCACACATCCCTCTCCTTAGTTCTCCTTTTACCCTAATTAAGCCCAAGCACGTACGTCATAGTGTCCTGTGGGACCCTCAACGTGGCTATTAAGAAATCTGCATTCCCCAAAAACAATTAGCCTCCTCTCAAATAGTGCGTACTGCATTTACGAATCTGGAACATTTTTTTCGGATTCAAATCCAGAATTTTAAATTTACAACTCCCATTGCTACGGTCCTAACTCCTATTCCCTACTGAATGACAGCATCAATAAAACCCCCACTACGTGAAATGTAAATTGACAAGGCCTAACCAGCAGGGCTGAAAGTTTTGCTCCTCATGAAGCTAATTCTAAAAATATTTGCAGACATTTGCAGATCTTCTTATATTTCAGTATGCAGTTCTCTGTTTTTCTTCTTGGTCATGTGGCGTATAGAGCGAAAGGGGAGAAACACCGAGGCAGCCACAAAAGAGGAACCCTAATAGGGGAATACCCTGCATGCAGAATCCTCCTTTCTCCAACCTTAAAACTTCACTAAGAGACACCATGAGAAATGGAGGGAGACCACAGTGTATTTACAGGCTAATAAAAATAGAACCAAACCTCACAGACTTCAGGATGCAGAGCAGAATACAGTTACAGAGAGTTAACAACTACATTGGATGCAGTGCTAATAGAGGTAAGCCATGAAATCCTGAACCGCATTTATAAAAAGGGAACACCAGAGCAGGACATTTAAACAATAAAAACAAGCCTTCTTTTTTAAAGTCTAAACTCTTTTCACCTTTACCTTTTCATGTCACTCTTATACCTCCTTACTATCCTTTGTCCCCTTTTTTTACCCCATCTTATAATCAGTGTTTAACCATTTACCCCTCTTACATCTTTCTCTCTGCTCTCCTGTATATTTTTTCCACCAAGCCTTTTTGTTTCCAAATGAACACCTGTTTAACTTCATCTTAAGAAAATAGCAGCTGCAGATCTGCATGTGTCTTTTAATTGTACTGTGGTAAGCCACCGTTCTTCCTCCTTCTCCTCCACACCACCACCTCTGCCAAAGATACATTTCTGTCGGCTACATCTACGACAGGAATGGAATTAGGGGGAAATAAGGGAGAAAGCAATAAAGTAAGATGTCTGACCCCTGCTGGGTAAAAACAGAGGAGACATTGTACTTGGAGGAAGGAGTGGTTACATTTTTCAGTATTTCCCACATCCATGCTTGACCAAACTATAAACCCTCATCTACATTTGCCTTTACCTTGCATCTCAATAGTATACAAATCATATTTAACCATCTAATCTAAAATAACCTACAGCTGTAAGCCTAAAACCTGACTTTTATGATTACTATCGACACAAAAAAAATAAATCATTTCAACTTTTGAGTATCAACGCTTCCTTCAAACTCCATCTGTACCTTCTACATTGTTAAATAATGGCTTATAAAATGTTATGAAAGAGATTGTGTGAAGCTGAACACCCTTATGTTTGAGACTTTGGTTTTTACAGCATGAAAAAGGAAATATCTTGACTTGACCCTTTTGTTTTGAAACAGTCTGTTTCATCAAGACTGCCAGACAATATTTCATTACATGTTATATTTCATTTGAAAAAAAACCATGACAGACTCATCAAACTGAAACTGAACAATTCTAGGAACAGATATTTGTTTAAACTTCATTTTGCTATTAAGAGAAAAGTATTTTCAATATTTTTATAAAAAACATACCAAATACCAAAAAAGGGGTGCTATGTTAGGGGTTATCTGTCCTTGCCATCATTTCTTACCATTATAGCTATGGTCATTTTATATCCAAATTTGCTAGGTATGAAAGCAGCACATAGCGTGTATGCTTCTCTATTAATTATAGTTTTTCTTACTCATACCATAATGCTATAAGGTAAAAATAAATTCTAATGTTTAATGTAATCTCCCGCAAATGGCAAAATAGTGTAATCAGAAAAAATGAGATTCCTTTAGTGACTAATAATGATAATTATCTTCATTGATGTACATCATAATCATAAAAAAACAACGCTGGAGAAAACCAAATGCTGGGTAGCCAGGACTGGGTTTGATAATGGAACAAAGGGTCTATAACCGGGCTGACTAAAGGCCACAGCACACTTAGATTAGACACTTGTTAATTACACAACCTATCAGATAATACCCTGTGCGATAACACATTGCTCTACTGACATCATTTGAGGAAGTGGAAACCGCTATAAGAGTGTAGCAAAGAATATAAAAACCTGTTCGTGATTTAAGGTTCTTTGTTAATGTGTGGATTGCATTATCCATAAAAAGCATTAACACTGATTTCTGTAAGCCTTCCTCTGCTTTGCCTAGAATAAGAAGAGTTAAAGTTTAGTTCTGCCTGAGAGTCGTCCCTTCCAGAAGATGTTAATACTGTGGATCACGTCTGAGGCCTGCAGATGTAGAGTTCAGCCTTTAAATAATGAGGAGGATAAGTCCTTTTTAAGTTAACGTTAAGAAAAAGTAGAGTATTTAAAAACATTCAGCAGGTTTTTAATGAAAACTACAGTTTTAATTTTACAAACACGACGGCAGAGTGTTTGTAGAAAGAAAAGGTGAAATAGTTTTAAGTCCTAAAAATCTATTTCCTCCTTTTTCACTTTTGTGTTTTTCCCTTTGCTAAAACAAACTCAACCACATTAATGACAAGCTGACAGCATAGTGACATAATATTAGTGCTGAGTATCTGACCATCATTCACACTGTCTGTTTGTAGCTCCACGGCTGCCAGAGTCAAATTCATTGAATTTGTCCATAATTAATAAACCCCCCACTAGACACACACACACACACACACACTCCCACACACACACAGGCACAGCAAATTTACAGCAAACACACTTTATTACACCACATTAACAGGCAGAACCGCTGTGACTAGAAACACATGGAGCCTTTTGACAAACACAAACATACTAAATTAATTCAATAAACAGCTTTCAAGTGATGCTTAATATGATTTCAGAATGACTCAGTTATTTTAATGACATTTTACCAAAGACACACACACACACACCAACACACACAAACGCAGGCCTGGGGGGGAAAAAACTTACTCGTTAATCAAACATGTTCAGCAAACTGCAGGAACACAGCTCAGCTTCTTTCCTAAAACTGAATGACATTTCCTTACCCCCCTTTCTTCCTCTGCAGCTTTGGTAATCCCTTAAGTACTGTTTGTGGATTTACAGGACCATATGCTACTGTCAGGGGCTTCACTATAAAATCCTTTTTTTGGAAGCATTTTGTAAATAATTAAGAACTAAAAGACATACTGAATGAATAATTGATCTTATAAAGGTGCACTTTCAGTGAGTGCAACACTAGAACTATTTCTAGACTTGATGATATGGCAAAAATAATCTAATGATTTTTTACCGGTAAAATAAGAATAACAGTTTAGTATAATTTTCTTTTCATATATAAAAGCTAGATAACATTTCTAAATAGATTTTAATCAGTGCAATTTGCCCAAAGTAAATACATGCAACATTTAAAACATACGTAAATAGTCCTACTAGTTTTAAAACTGTTTTAACAAGCTGATTTTTAATATTTTAAATGAAAAGGTAACAAAAGGCATAAAGTACCAGCTGGAGATAGAAAACCACCAGTGTCTTTAACCTCCTAATCAATAGAGAAAAGAAAATGGACATCATGTATTTTATAAACATTCTAATTTCTGACCTGTTAGCTTGTTAGCAAGTTTCAGTTTTTCATAATTCACTGTTATTATGTCGACCAGATCTACAGCTGTTGCAGCTTGATGATGACTTGGGGTTTGTCAACGAATATGAATAATATCTGGAGATATTTTAGTGCACTCAGGGCCAAAACACAAGATGGCTGTTTGTTATACTTCATGCTACTATTTTAACAGATAAAATGATGTTGGACAACTATAGTTCAAATGATTGATGATGGAAAACTGTTTGTCAAAATTCCTTTTATTTTATCATTTAAGCTTTGAACCTTTATTTGCCATAAAATATATGCAATCTGGAAAAGTTTGCTGCCTGTTGCAAGATCGCTGCCAAAACTGTTACAGCTGTCTATGCTAACAGTGCTAATAATAGATAAATGTTGGTGGGTTAACTAAAAGCATTACTTTTTGGTCATTTAGTGAAATCTTTTGAATAAACCTTCTTCAATTTCAGTATTCTTCTACTCTCTCTCTCTAGCGGTCCCTCACTCCAGCAGCAAAGTCTCAATTGTATGAAAGTTGTTGCTGCAGTTCTTTAATCATAGCTCCAGACAGCCAATAAGATTCCCACTGATGAAAGAATAAACCAGATTGTAAACATATGCATGGGAAGAAAATATTAAAGTAGAGCTTTTGTAAGTAATTATACACTATCCTGGAAACATTAGAATAATTTTCTCACGCAGAATGACAACAGATGAGTCTATTGCTTGGTTTTAAGATGAATCTCAGTTGTCTTTTCAACAATACCTCTTCAACAATGTTAAACTGAACTTCAAGCCACTCCCTTCAATGCCTGGGATAAACCACAGCTGTATTTTAATTTGCGCTTAAAATAGATGTACAACAAATAAAATCAGTCTTTTTACTGAATGTTTTGCTTGGTACCGGAATATTAACTCCAGGGTAGGTCTGTTAATATAAATAAATGTTCAAAGCTGCTAAGAGTCTGGATTTCAAGAAACTTTGCTCTCAAACATCAGGCTTTGTATATACAGCAGCTTCATGCAGAGAGGCAAAGGGAAAAAAATCAAAAAGGAAACAGACATCAGATAGAAACACATGAGAAATTCTGAACATGTGTGAGAGGGTGGGCCATCTTTAGCAGAATCATCAAATTTCATGTTAACACAGGTGTGAATGTGGGTGGAATACAAGTACATCTGAAATTCAAGATATCTGGCAAATTATACCACTCATCAGTGCACATTCACACTCATGCATAGAGCACACCCAGGCAGGACTAAGGTGGATGGATCACTGCTCATTTTGAGTTTGCTTCCATGTTCAGAGCCAGAAAACCACACCCAGATACCACTGATATACTGTGCTGTTTCCTTCGTCTCCACAAGGAAACGTGAGGTTTTATTTGACAAAATCTTTTTCATACTTTCTTCACAGTTTTTAATTTAACTAATTCAAAAGCTGCTGTCCACATTTTTGAAATAATTATTTTGTTTTTTTTAAATTTTTATTTCCTTTCCTTTGCTGTACAGTCTATTTTCTTTCTTCTTTTTATTATTATTGTTCTTTTATTCATTCCCCTTTCGCTTTACCACTGATGTGTCTGAATTTCCCCATTGTTAGACATGTAAAGGCTGCTTCTATCTTATTCTACACATGATGGGATCCTGCAGTGTATTTTTGTAAGTGCCAATACTGCAGACTTGAACTGCAGATAAAAAAAGTAGATGAAATTTAGCCTGTATGGCTAAATCTGACATATTTACATGATAAACCCGGTTGTGAGCATGTCATTGAATATGCATATGCAAAGAAAGAAAGAAAAACATTGAAATCTGCATCAAACTGTGTGAAAAAATATCAAATAAGCTTCTGAAATCATGATTCTGAGAATGCTGTTTTGTTGGAAAGTCACAAGAGAAATTCAAATGAGATAAAACGTTTTCCCTAATGTAAAGTTTTGTTTTGTTTGTACATGCAGCCATTTAAACACATGACTTCACTTCAAACCTGTTGAATATCAGGCTACTTTTTGTAGAGAGATGCTAAAATGCATCTAGGTCAACTTTTGGGCATTTATAAAAACATCCTTGATCATTTGAAACTGTTTAAGACTCTTATTTTCTATTCATTTCTGTGACCTAACTCTGACCGTAAAAATTTAGCATTTCCGTGTTGGGCCCAGCTTTAGGACACCATTAGAAGCTGTGGGTCCTAAGAACATAGCGTGTTGGAAAACCTTCGCCTCACACTGTAACAAATGTTAGTGCACACACCAACACACACAGAAGTGATTAATCTGACCACTCCTGTTCTTTGGCAGTGTTTCCGCCAGTAAATCTACACTCTGCTGGCAGCCTGCATTCCACATGCACACATTAATACATGCTAATCAGACAAACTTTAGCACAGTCCACACAACTAGATCCATTCATGCTCAGATGAAGAAACATGCATGCACGCAAAAAAGTGTCCATCTGTGAATACAAGTACAAACATCCACCTGGAATCAGTGTTAATCACAGCTGTGCTACAGTTACTACACCAAAGGCGCACAATGGAAATCGATATTACCTTTTAACTATTCTTTTTAGAATTATGTGTGACCTTATATGTGTCTCCATTCTTAACTTTCTACATCAATCATTGCTTTTGCTTATCTGCCTTTTTCTTTAAATAGCAACATTCCATAACAAAGGCGTTTATGTCCAATGTGTGTTTGTATTGTTGTTCATACAGCCTTATCTTAGAGGGACTGTCTAATAGGTCTTTTATTGGGTAGGGGATATTTATTGTAACCATCATAAAGTGGTGCATCCTTTTATTTCCCCTTCAAATATTTTGGATATATATGCACACACCCAGTACTAAAGATGCGTAAACCGAGCGTTTCTTCAAGAGTATTGACTGAAACTCAAGTAAATGACCTAGAACTACCTCACTGTTTGTTGTGTTTTGGTCTCACTAATTTATTATATCATACCTTATCTAATCAGGAAAGTAACAAAACAAAAACACACACAAACAACCTAAATTTATAGTTTTAGATAAGATAAGGATCTCAACAGTAAACAGGAACTGTGTAGAACTGTGGGAACCAACACGTTCAGTTTTAGCCTGAGCTTTCATGGAAACAAACGGTACTTTGATTTTCAAGCCACTTCTCCATTGTAGCAAACACAGCAACTCCTGTTGTAATGTTTGTCTTCTCATTACATAGCGTGTTGAATACAATCCCAGAGTTATTTCTGAACAGATTAAAATTGCTAAAATTCCAGAGGTATGCCTTTTGTTTACCAGTGGCTTGATTTTTTTTTCTGTGTACATCTGAAAGAGCTCTAAAACAGGAGGGGGTAAGTCGGGAAACTAAATCCATGACAAGCTCAAACGTGGCTCTACGATGCAAATAAATCTGCCCTGCTTCTTTGCCAATTATTGCAAAGCTGGGAGATTTTCTATACCCAATTTATAACACAGGCTGGATATGAAACACTCCATCATACCTACGCAAAGAATACAACCGTCTTTCACATTTCACCTACTTCGATGGTTTTATTGTGAGGGGTAACGTCATCTGATCATAAGACATTGCCCAACTGCAACTACATTACTTTTTGCTATTGTGTTTGTTTTCTCTTTACTTAAGCGACTTACAATGCCTTGTAGAACTATTTACAGCTATAGAAACTTTGTCTTATGTTGTCATATTATGACCACAAACTGAAATGTATTTCATTTGGATTTATTAAATTCTCATTTTATTTGATAATTCAATATAAAGTATAAGAAAAATACATGTAGTTTTTCTTTTCTTTTTTTTATGTGAAAATTTGAAAAGGGACGGAGCTGTCCACCGATCACCACCTGGTGGGGAGCTGGATGTGCTGGACGAGGAGGAGGCTGGACAGACTTGGCAGGCCCAAACGAGTAGCGAGGGTCTGCTGGGAATGTCTGGTGTTCAACTCCCACCACCCGCAGATCTTCTCCCAGATTCTGGGGCAGGCTGGAGACATAGAGTCTGAGTGGGCAATATTCTCTGCCTCCATTGTTGATGCGACTACCCGTAACTGTGGCAGTAAGGTCTGTCGTGATGGCGATCCCAGAACCCGGTGGTGGACACTGGCGGTAAGGGATGCAGTTGAGCAGAAGAAGGAGTCTTATCGAGCCTGGTTGGCTTGTGGGACCCCTGAAGCAGCAAGGAGGTTTCACGAGACCAAGTATGCTGCCTGGGGGGTTGCCGAAGCAAAAACCGCGGCCTGGGAGGAGTTTGGAGAGGCCATGGAGTACTTTGAGGATCTCCTCAACACGACCGCCACGCCTTCCGTGGTGGAAGAAGAGACGGGGTGTTCGGTGAATAAACATGCAGATGGTCGTGCTGTTACAGAACAATGAAAAAAAACAATAAAAATAATACCAAAAGAAAAATAATTTAACCAAAAAAATAAATAAAAACTACTGACGGAGGCAAAAGGTGCAACATATGATGTAAAAACTTAATCTAAGTTTGCCATCAACCAACACAACACCACTGCTAAATTTCCATTTAAAATACAGACACGAGTGTACTGTACATCTCCAGACCACGTCTCTAGTACCTTCATCTACTCTCCGTCTCTCTCTTGCATAAACATATAACAAAATGTTGACAACAAAACTCTAACAAAGTCAGACAAACCCTAACCCAATATTCCATATTTACTGTAATAATAAAGCCAATGAGCTACAATGGAAATCTTACCTTTAGAGGAGCTTTGCTGAACTTTTCATCCATTTCCTGCTCCAGCTGTCATTTCAACAGTAGCTTGATCTCTGACTGTTCTTTGTTTTAAACAACAAATTTAACCAGTGTTCCCTGGATACAAACATGCAAGCTGCAGGTGTAGTGAAAGTTCTTTCATCAGCAAATAAAAATGTAATTTTTAACTGCAGAAATGCATAAAATATCATGGTTTTAGGTTGAGTTTAATAAAATTAAAAAATTGCTTCTAAGTAAATCAAATGTACTCGTTTAATAAAAAACTAGGTTTGGATAACAGCTGACTGATTGTGAAAGACTCTTACATCAAGTCTGGAGCCCTTGTAAATTTTTTCATTCATGAGAGAAGATTAGAAATAGAAGAAACATGGTGAATGCAACATTTTGTCCTAAATCATTCAGATGAACAATTAAAGAACGAATTTGTGTGGATGAACGGTTCTTGCACTCAATGTTATAAACATAAAAAAACAACTTACAACCAAACCTAATGGAAGCATGGTTGTCTGGCAATTGTTCATGTCCACATTTGTGATGACATTTCAAATTCAATTCAATTCTGTTTAATCAAATGGTGCCAATTCACAGCAGATGTAATCTCAAACACTTTACAGAGAAAGTTTAATTATATCATAGAGTCAGATTTGTTAAATGTTTTCTACAAGGAAAACCAGCTGATTGCATCGAGTCAATGGCTTGCAGGACAATAGAGACGTAATGAGAGATTTTAAGTTATGCTAGGTGTGAATGTAAGAGATAATACGACTCTGTGTGTGGGTGTGTCGGTGTGTGTGAATGTTTGTCTTTGTGGGAGCTTCAAGAAAACAAGCGGTGTCTGAACAGAGGTAGAAATGAACTGACTGTTGGAGGTTGTGAAAATAAAGAAAGTTTTGACACTTTTCTTAAGCAAACACCTCCCTGTTTGTTCTCACTTTATCCATATAGAGGCCTGTCACTGCCTCTGTGAGGAGGAGTGAGTACAAAAAGCGAACATGAACATCTGAAACAATAAGCAGAAATATTTTAAGCAAGTGAAAAGAAGTAGCTATGTGTTTGGTAGATAACACACTCCTCACCCACCAGAATAAAATTATTCTAAATACTAATGTTAGCTGCTTAATGGCTGATGCATGAGTTGTTGCATGAACACAAACCTTTAGGTCACCCCCCGCACCAGTAAGTCTCTGTTCTTTGATTAACAAAACGACACTGAGACCATTAGTGTGATCCCATTAAGTACAAAGTGTATGGGGGTTAAAGACAGGTGCTGTTTTGATCTCCTTTCGCCTCATTATCCTCCTTAAAGTCAAACAGTGCTACGGCGTTAGCTCATCCAAAAAGAAAAAGGAAATGAGAGACAGGTTGTCCTCAAATATAGAAGAACCAGAGGAACCCAAAATCAAACTGTCTGATTTATCCTCAGTAAGTGGACAACAATGCATTCATTCTTATCTGCAGTAATTGGTAGGTTGAAAAGAAATTTGCAGACATTTGCTGCTGGGAATAAAGTAGATATAAAGAATGTTGGCTTTAAAATACTCAACTAATCAGTTTGTGTTTTATCAAAGGGATATCAATCTAAATAGCCATTAAAATAAGTAAAATAACTGCCAACGGTTGTTTTTGCTACCCTGGCTGTAAGACTGTTAATGCATGAGTCTGATTGGGGCTCATGCTTAAAAAATAAAATAGTAAGGCATTAATGGGTTGCGATTTAATAGACAGGTCATTTTATGACAACATCACATTAACTCGGGTTGGGGGGGGGGTCTTGCTGCAGTGATGTTCTTGCTTATATCAGGTAGGTCTTATCCAGCTTTTATTGCCAATTGTGATGGGCGCTCTGCTAAGCCAGTTTTGCATGCTGCACGCACACTGCCATGCAGGTGAGTGTGCACACACACCTTCCGAGGGGGGAAGGAGGGCAACTTTCAAGTTGTTCTGACGTGAGTCGACTCAGCCCTCAGCCTAATTAAATAGACTTTTTGGTAAATGCAGTACAAATTTGAAATAACAATGAAAACCAATCTGAAGCTATGGCCACTTCCAGACAAAACAAAAACATGCACAGAAAAAACACAAAAGAAAAACAGCCATAGTAGGTTTGTCAACATCATAAACCTTGCATAGAAACTGTGTGTTAAAGCTATACTGCAGATGCTTTGTTCTCTGCTACTTAAAGGATGTGTTTGCTTGTCAACCGTTAAAATAGAGGAACAAAGAAAAGAGAGAAAAAAATACAGGGACTTTTCACCAAAAAATGAATATTTAATTCATATTTAACTAAATGTAAAATCACATGGTCCTTTAAACCAATGGACACGAGTTTGTATCTTCTCAAAGAGCACAATTTAAGAACTTTGAGCGCAAACATTCTGACAAAAAGAACCACTGAAAGGAATGTTATTTTTTATCTATTTCATACCGAGAACTTATCACTGCTCAAATCTTGCCCGAATAGTAATTCTGCTTTTCAAGGAACAGAGCAAAAGCTCCAGAGGTTTTGCAGAAATTTGTGTCCTTAAGCTGAAATGATAGCAGTGTTGTGCACATGCATGGGAGAAGAGAAAAATGCTTTGCGTTCAGCCACTATGAATGCACAGCTCTTAGAGGCATAATGTCATCTGAGGAAAGAAAGTTGTAAATATCAAAGTTATTTTAACTGAAGCATCTTACCTTTAGGGCAAGGACGACCAAGTCTGGGACTCTTTTTATTTGCAAGGCAGATCTGAGCTGCCGTTATTGGTTGAAAAGAACCCCAATATTTATTCTCATCTTATTCTGTCACTGATCTGACATTTATCATACTAGACACAAGTTTTATTTTTCTTACTCTGGTGTAAAGTCTGTGATGAGCTTTAAGGTGAGCCTGTTTTCTACACAAAGTCACCAAAGTGTCAGTGGTTGAAACTCAGTAAAGTATCTAGGTGAACGAGAGAGCAGCCATCACGAAGCGGGAAGAGATCCAAACTAATGCTGGTAATGCAGACCAAACTACTGCCCTGCTTCTACAGAGACCGGATGGCCCCTGGTTAAGTTCTCAAACAATATGTAAATACAAAGAAAAAAACCTCAGAACAAAAACATAAAGAAAACATTTTATGATTAATGTATCTGCAATGAGCCAAAGTTCTTCAACCCCATTCTAAAATATAAGCAGAATATGCTTTCATCAAATCCTTATACTTTACTAGAAGCACTTTTATGAACTATTTAAACAACAAAAAAGTACAAATAAAATCTATCCAATCTCTTATCTGATTTTGATAATGTGTGGAAACCAAAAACATCAAAGTAACCATTTTAGTTTGGAGCTAAACATGGCCTAAGCTATTGCTGGTTTGATCTCATTGCACCATACATGTACCATACATGCTTACACAGCCACATGGATGTGGTGTCAGAGGTATTTAGAAAACCATCATAATCAAAGATTGAGATGGATATATTCTGAGCACTGACTCAGCTTTGAAGCTGATCCCCCTTTTAATCACCCTGGTGTACTATTCTTTGGTTTATGTGAACAAGGGTCAGTTTATATAAATATGATTTCATCTCTCTGCTGCCCATTCAAACAACTTTTGTCACTGATTTTTACCCAGCTTCATGTTTGTCAAACTCTAACAAACAACATAGTTTCATGTTGCAAACTGACAGATGAATTAATTAAACATGGATCATTTAAATCAAGTCAAAGTTAAGGTGTGATTATATTTGATTTTTTATCAAACTTATTTGTAGATAAATATATTGTTTAGTACTGAGAAAAATATGCTTGTTTAGTGCCTAGCAATGTATACTTTGACAGAGAATCTTAATCAGCTGTGCATAAACCACAGAATGCAAAAATGTCTTCATATACTCTATGGGGTATTTCACAGGTAATTTGCAGGATTTGAACATACAAGTAAACCAAAACAAGATAGAATACAATTAAAACTTGAATATCTGATACAAGGATTTCAGAGCTTTTCGGTTTTAAAAACAAAATTGAAATCCTTTTAGATACTTGCTTTAAAGTTTAAACTTATTTTGGTGAGATGCCTGAAAAGTTCTAGAATAACAAGAGGATAGACAACAGAGCTTTGAAATGTCCCTCCTCCCCCACTTGTTACTGTCCATTTTATCAGCTAGCTGTAAAAGACCTCCACTTAAACCTTGGTAACATGTAAGAAAAATATCTAAGAAATGATGGACACTGTGGAAACTAAAGTGCCACTCATCATAAAACTACATTTTGACAAAGTCAAGCAACTTGAGCTTGTTGTAGCCCAAGTATTAATCTAGGAAGGTAAACTTTCAGTGCAGCTAAACACTGCTAGCTATTGTTGATCCCCAAGAATTACTTAAAGGACTTTGAAACCTCTAATGTGTAACCTTCTCTCATTTAAGTCATTCAGTTGTAGTTTATATAAAGTATAGCTGTAATTCTTTAAACCTGGTTTATGGTGGAAGTGGAAGGGTTAAATTATGTGATCTTAGCTTCCAACAAACAATCCAAAAACCAAACATTTTTTACTTCTCCTCTCAAGCTTTGGCATGCATGAGCTTGGACTACAAGTTGGTGCGAGAAATAAAACTGACTGATTCACAAAATTGGTAAGTTGACAGTCCATGACCTTTTTAGCAGTTATGCAGCAAATACTGTGATCATATTGTTAAAAAAAGTAAAATATCAAAATGAACATGTTTAAAAATACGACCTAAATCCTAGTGAACTTTGCGTATGTCCCTGTTAAGTCTATGTATTAATGGACATAATATTTCAGCAGCAACAGGTCATTTCTGTCTTATATATCTAAGCACATAATATATAATGTATTCTAAAGTTTATGCTTCAGGCCAGCATCCCTCAAACACATAATGACGAGGTGTAGTCAGCCTCACCCAAGGTTGTTACACCTGGCGCCACAATCAGGTCCTCACAAGCCTTGCCACCACTCTGGAAGAGAAGTGAGCTGCTACCAACTCTCTGGTAACAACAGTACACAAGTCTGTGTAAACTACTTTTAAACAGAAGGGGGGAAAGGATAGGAGAAACAGCTCATTACTATTGAAGATGACGAGTTTCAAGCAGCTTGTGACTGGAAAATGATAGATCTTGGCCAGTAACTCTCACTTCCCACAGATATTGCAAACAACTCAGAGACCTGACATTGTCCTTTGATTTAACTCTGTCTTTCCTCAGAGGACTCGGTGAATAAAGCCTTTGAACATAAACATCTCCATTATGCCAAGCTTGCAACGGAGGTACAACAATATAGCTGGAATGCTGAAGTCTGCCCTGTAGAAGTGGGTTGCAGAAGGTTTTTAGCAAAGACTACCATTATGCTACTTAAAAAACTTGGGAGTTAAGGCCACAGCAAATGCTAAGCCACCAGAAGCTACGTCAGAGGCAGCCTAAAGAGCAGTAATTGGTTGTGGATAGTGAAAAGACCTCTGCTGAACCAAAGTGTCAAAAGCTGGTCAGTTGAACACTGCAAGGACTGATCACTGGTAAGTCATAAGCCATGGCATTAATTCGACATCGGGACCAATATCCATGCTGGTTTATTTGCAAACTCTAGAAGCTATCCACTGGGATATGTAATCCTGCCCCCCACCATTCTTGGAACAAAACCAGCTGCTACATTCAATTCAATTTAATTCTGTTTATTCATATAGCACCAATTCACAATGTATGCCATTTCAAGGCACTTAACAAAGACCATTCAATCCCATCACAGTCAAATTAGTTAAATGTTTTCCATCTAAGGAAAACCAGCTGATTGCTTTGACTCATTAATTCAACAGCAATCCCTCACACCAAGCATGCATTTAGCAACAGTGGAGAGGAATACTTCCTTTTAACAGAAAGAAACCTCCAGCAGACCCAGGCTCAGTGTGAGCGGCCATCTGCCGAGGCCGACTGGGGTTCAAGGAGACAGAAACAGACAGAAAGAAGCAGAGATATAAAAGGTAACTGTCATCCAGCTCCAAGGGCGGCCCCATTCAGGAAAGACACAGCCAGGCAGATGAGCTCCGAGCCAGCTCCCACATCAGAGGATGAAAGAGAACACATCCAGTTAGTCACAGTCAAAGAGAAACAGGACTACACTGAAAAACAGGCCAAGCTCCAATAACTTTAAACAAAAGTGTTGATGGTAGAAGTCCAGACAACATTTCTTTCCATGATGGAGCGACAGCAAACAGGAACAGATCAGATAAAGCTACTATGAGAAAAAAAACAGAGAGAACACAGTTTGCCGTGGTTGCTCTCTGCAGGAGATCACATTGGGGAGACCAGACTCCAAAGACTGATGGCTAACCTTAGAACCAGGTTCTGTAAATCAGACTTTCTGCAAAATTTCTCTCTGAATTACTTTTTATACAGTGAGAATCTCATATCTCCCTGTATAGTAATGTTCCACCAAAAAGGCTACTGCACTGGAAACCTTTTATTTCATAGTCCCAACAGACACACAAAAAACAAGTTTTTAATGTCCTTTTTTTTCTAAAAGCGTTTAAAACTAACCTGAAGTTGTTCACAATTGGTTTGCATATGGGTGAGAAATAAAAGTGCATCAGAAGACACTTTACTGAACAGTTAAATGAATGTAGAACGAACCGAAATGATGTAAACTAAACAAGAGCCAGAATGCAGCAGAAAAAAAAACTGGGAAGAGGGGGACCACAAGGAGGAGAAGAAAACTGAGAGCCAAAGTGTAACAATGCAGAGCTGGAATGCTTGGTCTTTACAAAACTAAATCGTTTTTTGACAATTATTTTTTCCATGTTTTCCTTCTCTATTTTCCTTCTCATGCTGTTACTGTGAAACATAACTTAGTAATCTGTAGGAATAAAAGCCCAGCCAAAGTCCTCAGATTCTTAATAAGGGGAACAAACCCCAAATAAACATTTTTTGCAGGTTGAATATTTCCTCAGAGGTTTAGGTTAATTGCTGCTACTCCAAACACTCAAACATAACAACAACAAAAAAAAAAACAACAACTTTCTTTACTTCCTCACCCTCATTATGATGTCATCCAAGCAGATTCAAGTATCCTTTTGGACAGCACTGCCATGAGGGAATCAGAAACTACCCAGCCTTACAGACAACAAGAGTGATGCGTTCCCCGTCGACAACTGTCTGGAATGTGTATATAAAAAGTACATTATCAACTGTTCAGACATGACCAACACAGCTGTGGGGGTTTACACTGCGTGCTGAAGCATAACCATCACATCAACACAGCACAAAGTTATGATTACCACAATGATTACAACTAAATATTCTGAATCTACATTTTCAAATTAAGTCGGGGCTTTTTGTTTCACTGATTATATCATGCAAGATTCTTGCTTGTTTTATTAAACACTCACTCTGCCTGTCACTCTCAGTCCATCTGTCCTTCAGCACCATCTCTAAATTGTCCATTCTTAAACGTGACAAATTGACCTGATCATGTACATAAGACAGAACAAAACACACCAAAAGACCTTAAACACTGTATAGAGGGTGTATTAATTTGTGTCCAACAGCCTTTTCCATCATTTCTGGTGACATTTTTAGTGACCCCCATATGCATTAATAGAAGAAGATATGACAGCTGACTGGTTTGGCCCAGATGGGCTCTGTAGATGATGAGTTAAGATAATTTCCAGATGGCAGACGGTATTGGAGAAGGCAAGAGGAAAAGGAAGACGTTAAAAAGTAGAAAAACACAAATCCTACATGGCAAACAAGTAAAAAAGACATTTGTTCAGGTACCAGAGATGGTCATGGGAGAGAAGCTGTGCTTACAGAGGAAAAGAAATCATCCCTGCAGTTTTTATGGAGCTCTCTGTGAGACGCATACCTTTACATAAACTAAATCACACTGAGAGGAAAAGGATTTATGTTCCCTGTGGTCACATCCTCAGTCAGAGGTTTGCTTTGTTTTTGCTGAAAAAAAAAAACAAACCTGGATGCAGAAGAGGTTACAGGCTGCTTATGTTTATGGGCAACTGAAAAAGTCAAAGTAAAACAGCAAAACACTTCAGTGGAAAATGCTAAAAATCAGTTAAAAATAATAATGTAATGTAAAAGTAATTGTTTGTGGATGGTATTTAATAATTTATTAATAAGGGAATAGAGTAGAAAGGCTCTGAAATTGTTCAAGTACATACTATAGTGGAAGAAAAATGTTTCAAATGTATTTATTATGTAGGTTATTCAACAAAGTTGACAAAGTTCAATATCAATCAATCAATCAATCAATCAAATTTTATTTGTATAGCACATTTCAGCATCAAGGCATTTCAAAGTGCTTTACA
>JAUZNJ010035730.1:0-12132 GCA_034780135.1 Jordanella pulchra
TTTCTTTCTTTCTTTCTTTCTTTCTTTCTTTCTTTCTTTCTTTCTTTCTTTCTTTCTTTCTTTCTTTCTTTCTATTTTATATTTATTAAAGGAGAAACAAATTCCAGAGTTATTCCACTGACCTCCTGGACGTTCCTCTAATAAACTAAACTAAGAGCTAAAAAATGACAGTCATTCCTTTTTTTTTTTTGCTCTATTTCAGTCCTTACCCAACTCATGTTAGAGACTTTGGAACATTTTCAACAAACTAAACCTATATGGTGTATTTTTAACCCAAAAACTAGTTTTGCAGCCCTTGGTAACAACAATTTTGTTCTCCAATTGATTGCTATAATTGTTATAATTCAGTCACCTCAGAGAGTTTTCAATCATCGACAGCCATTTTAACGTCTAGTCTACGTACCTCCACACTGTGACAAGGCTCTGAGGTCATATAACCGAACATTAAGGATATTCTTTATGAGATAAGAATTTATTCTTCCATCTATGAAGTTGTCTATAGGACTGAAGTATATATGAATATGGACTGAAAATATGAAATTTAACATTTGAAGATTCTGCCTAGCCATAACATTGCTATAATTAATTTCTCATCTCCTTCAGCATGATGCAGATGAAAGAATATGGACACCTGTGGCAGTTTTTATTTCTAAAACAAATACCAGCCCCAGTCTAATTATGCAAATATGTCTCCAGTATAAAGTAGTCGCTGTCAGAGAGGAAACATAACCTAAACTAAAGCGCTGCAAGAGTCTATAATTTCTTTCAAGTGCCATACATTGGCAAGTCGTAAAAGGAGGAAAAAAAGTCACACCAAGATAAACATAAGAACTCAAAGTGATATCTTGAAATAAATGAAAGACAAATGTGCAGAAAGAGGAGTAGATGTTTATGAATAAACTGAATTTAACTGAAGGAAAAGCAGGTCCGTCAACACCTAAACAGAAGAACACAAAGCAGGCTTAGGAGAAACAGCCATTAGATAGATGTGAGATTCAAAAATGAATCATAAATGGCCAAGAAACATTTCTGTGGTTCCATCCAAATAACATAAACAGACCAGCCTTAAAAAAACAGCCTGTTTCCACAGTCACTCAGGATAGGTTCATGTCAGGTAAAGCAGTAAGACAGATGGCAGGCATTTCCTCTGCAGTGAAATTCTAAATACAATAGATCCAGTGATGTTTTGCAAAGATTTCTGGATGATAATAATGATTTTGAAAAAAAAGAGCAATGATATATTCTGGTCAGAATTAACTTTTTTTTGTTAACAGACCAAATTTCCACTTTTCTCTCAGTGAAGACATTTAAAAATACAAGTCTCTGCTTGGTGTTCTTCCAAGCAGGCTTTGTGTCAGGACAGGTGGTGTCTAGCTGCTAAATATAACATTTTTGTTTCAGATATCGATTTTTTTTTTCTTACAAAGTAAAATAACTGACTGAAGTCTTTCCATATGAAGTGATTCAACATGTTTCATAAAAACGAAAGGTCTGGACATGGTTCAGCATTATATGTTGCTAATATAGAAAAATTTACATGGTTCTTTATGTATTTGTGAAAGATGTAATCAGGCATTTGTGTTTTTTGATACTTCTCCTTGTTAGAGAATGACCGACCCACCTCCCTGGTCCCAGACCTCATTGACTACAACATGCCTCTAACTGCCACCTACCTGAAGCAGATGAAACTGCAGTGCATGACAGCCCCTGAGAGGGTGAGTGCACTGCTCTGTGACATGATGTTTCAACCCAAGCTGTTCTCATTAGACAACACGCCAACTGTGCTGCAAAATCCATATCTGTGCAAATCCTCAGGTTTATTTTCTTTTAAAGCTGTGGGAGGCAAAGATGCTGTGTGCAGGTTAAAAAAAATCAGAGCTTCTGTCCTTCCCAACTTTGAATTTAAACAAGGAGAGGGATCCTCCTGCTGGGAGGAGCGATGTGTGAGGAGAGGATTTAGGAAAGCTTTTATGAGAGTGACGTCACGTGTTTAAGACCCCTCCCACGTGTCGCGGCTGTGACAGAAACACTCAAGAACTGCTCCCACTGAAGTGCAGGGAAGCAGCACTTGGTCATGATAATGTAGGCCTCAGTCTCCAACAATTAGGATTATACAGCCAGGACGAGTCAGACTGTGATCTGTGGGTGAGTACAGAGCTACAAATTCCCATCACTAGTTCAGTTTTAATAAGACTTGTTTTTAAATAATTAACCTTATAGGGAGGTATGTCAGCATCGCAGGAGACACGGTAGTAACCGGCTCGGATTGCTGCAGCCTTTTTGTTGAAAAAGTCACAAGACAAGTACATGAATGCAGCCTGTTAGGATTTCTCATGTCAGCTGTGTGCACGTTGTTCCTCCAGACTTCCTAATCTTTCACAAACAATACTCAGATGCCGGGTTTGTGGAGTGAACAGTTAATAAAAAAAGAAATTAATATTTAATTGATTTGCTTTAAAACCCCCTTAAGATGCTTCACACATTGTGGATGGAAACATCTGAAGCACAGAAGAGTGAAATTTAGGTTGCATAACTTTATTAAAAAGTATATATTTTCATATTCTACTCTATGTTATCCTCTTTGCTTGAACTGTTTGTGATAATCTGCATAGGATGTTGTAATCTTAACCCTCCTGCATTGGTTGTATATTCTTCTAAATTCTAGACGTTAATGTTATTTAGAATCGTTGTGATTAGAGACTCTTCTTAATCCCGCATGGCTCACTTAGTGCCTAATAGAGCCGTCAGTGATCATTCCAGTCCTCCACAAACCCTCCTGCAGCAGGATGGACTCGTATTCCCAGGGGTTTGGGCCTATTTGTCTGTTCGTGTGAAGGAAATGAGATGACAACACGTATTCCTGCTCCTTTCCACTCGCACACAGTGGTAGCTATGCTCCCTCTGAGCGAGACGCCAGCTGACACACGACGGAGTAAATGCAGGTCATTTGGAAGCAAACTGGCCTTTTTCCCCCATGTTGAAACATTTCCTTTTGGTCTGGCTTGTAGGTCTAAAGGTCAGGTTAGGCTTTGAGTTATTTGCAGGATTATAAAGCAGTAATGTTATAATCTTTACCCCAGTAATGTACTCGTGTTTTTTGTTGCACTATAAGCATCTTCAAGGTCCCTGCGTAACTGAGTTAAAAATAGCTGTGCTCCAAGAAACATAGTTAACAGAGAGACTCATTCAGCCCATCTTTTGCTCTCCTGCTCTGCCTGGCAACACAATTAAAAATGAACCTTTTTCTGGTCATAGATCAATTAGAATCAAACAATTTAGTTTACTATAATTGACATTTTTTGGGTTTGAGGGGTTTCTGGAGCATTTATTTAGCAGAACAAGGGAATATTAGGCCCTTATATTAGACCGTCTATCAGTAAAAAAGCTTTCAAACCACTCAGGGCAATCAAGGCATTGTTTAACCAAATGATCCCATCACAAAAAGCCTTTGCTCTGATAAAAAGTTTATTGCTACCCATATTTGCAGTGACCTGGAAAACTATTAATACTGTATCAGTTAAACTTCTGCATATTTTGCCCTCATAGAAATTATGTGCATTTAATTGGAATTGTATGTAATAGAACAAAGCAAAGGTTTTAAGATAAATACTTCAAAATCAGTGCAATTTTTTTTCTTAATACTCAAGTATTGTTTAAATTAAGAAACGAGCCAACAAATTTAAAACACCTCATCTGATACGAGAGCAATGAGTACAATTTTTACAGTACAATGCTTGCAAAATCTAATCTATTAGAAATAAAGGATGGTCTTTTTGATAACCTGAAACCAGAAATCTGGCCTAGGTAAAAAAAAGTACTTGATTTTATAAGCAGCCCTCCAAAAGCCATTCAGGGGACACGGAAAACATGTTTAAGAAGGTGCTCTTAGCAGACAGGACGAGTATTGACCTTTCTGGCTACATTCCATTTGCCATAATTGGCAAAAAATTTTGAACACGACACCCATGTCGTGAAACATGATATTTTTTTCTTACTGACAGGGATGCTAGTTCCAGCTAACGAGAGGATGGAATAAGCTGAACTAAGGCAACTCTGGAAGATAACTGTTTTTAATCAGCACTACATTAGAATGTCTCAGATTAAAGGAAAATCCTGGTCTGATCTGAGGTCCTAGTCAAAGTCCAGACCTGGGATTATTTTGGTAATTGATGCTTACAGACCCTCTCCATTAAATCTGAATAGGACTGAGCTAATCTCACGAATATAAATGGGAAATACTTTAGTTTCTAAATGTACTAACTTGGTAGAGATAAACCTCAAAGAAGCTTGTAGCTATAATTAAGAAGACAACCATCTTTAGATTTTTGACCCAAAGGGAGACACGCTACACTTTCAAAGATTTTAATTTGTATTTTTTTTATAGAATTCGGTTGCCTATTTGTTCCTGGGTCTGAAATACTGTCTGTTACACAATTACTCCTCAGGATGACAGTTCGGTGAGCAGCGAGGACATGAATAACGCTGAGCCCACTTGGGTTGCAGCTGAACAGCCAGCAGTGCCTGAACCGAGGTCACCCAATGGAGAGCGGGTCAGCAACCCGGCTACCATTGTCAAAGAGGAGGATGGTAAGACTCTATGATGATTGAGGTATTAAAGAAAATGTTTTTCTAAGAATAATTTTATGGGTTTAATTCTACTAGTGTTATTTTAGGAAAGATATTGGTTCATGTTAGTTTTCCAGTCCCTTGATATGCCTCATCTGACATTAAAACTAAGAAAGCAGTACAAATAGTTAAGCAATAGCTCTAGATAAACATTTTTTCTCAGCTTTGAGCATAAATTATCTCATTATGACTCACTGCCGATCTCAGAATTTAGGTGTGTGGTTTTTAGGTGCAGGCGTACCGTGGTCATGACAGGTGCTTCCTGGAGGGGGCAAGTAATTAATGCTCTACATAAAACAGGGATGACTCTTCATTTCTCAGGACTAGGAGGACCTGCTGCTCAAGAGAACAATTCCTGAGGATTTATAAATCAAGTAAAAGGACACTTCAGGCAGATTTTTTTTAATAAAAAAATAGCATTATAACATGGTTTAAAACTGAAAGTATATACTTTTTCATTATATAGGAACTTTGATTTGGTAAAAAACTAATAGATTTGAGCATTTGTGCTTCATATGAATGCTATAGATAAAGACATATATGTGCTCATTCCTAAGAATAGCTTTTTTAAAACTTTTTTCATTACAAAGTTTCCAAGAACCAAAAAAAGTGAAAGATCAAGTTTTATCTTCATTAATACATAACAAAATAGTATTGGTTTTAACAGAAAGCTCAGGGCCCAACATGCAACCCTGTGGAACACCATAATTTAACGGATTCTGTATTATTGCTTTATTGATATCTATTGTTCTATACAATTAATCTTTCTAAACAACTTAGACAATTAATTTTAAAACACCGTATTTTCTAGCAATTTTAAAATTTTTAAACAGTAGCAAAGGATGAAGTTTGTCAAATGTTTTTGTAAACCAATAGTCATCTGCATAGCCAAATGTTTCCTGTCAGCAGTTAACGTATCTTCATCAAATGTTATCTTACATAAATATATTGACAGATTGTTTTTTCTGACCGCACATTAAGAGTTGGCAAAAATTCATGATTTTACACAAATATAAAAAAAAAATGTTCTAAAGTCTAGAATTTTAAAATGTTACCATCACTTACTTTTTTAATGTTAATGATTCTTTTAGTTTATCTTTGTTTATATCTGTTGTGATACCAAAAGGGCATGTACAGTACAAACTGTACCGATTGGTGTGCAGGGAACAGCTTGCTTGTTTCTTAGTGGACTAATCCAGATAAATCCACTTTTCTAGTGGGTGCAGCCCATGTCCACTGTGCACCCCTTGCTTTCAGAGTCCAAAGCGTTAAGTGGGACAAAGACCAGATTAGAGAAGATTCATAATGGGGTAAAACTGTTTCACAGGAGAATGATTGTGTTTCATTCATTTCTACATTCAACATGCAGAAATCACGTCCCTGAGACAACCTCATTTAGCCTATTTAAAAGTGGTTTCTATGACTGTAGGACATCAAGCCCCCCCCATGGGTTTCTGAATATCCTAATTTCTATCTTTGTGAAAACCTCTTAACATTTTTTTCTTTTTCATTTTTATTTTTCCTGACAGCTGACCCTAATGCAGACTTCTTTTTTAAATTCAGAGCACACAGCATGAAGCAGGAAGTCCCTAGTCTCAGTGTAACCCCCCACCCCCCACCCCTCGCTTTTTGTAGTAAACAAAGCTGAATTAATGCTAAAGGATGTCAGAGGATTCACACAGCTCATCGGGTGCTTCTTCACCCTCTCTGCCAGATGATGACTCCTCGGAGAGCGGCAGCGCCAATGGGCTGCCAGCCCTGACCTCCCCGGAGGTCCTGACTGCGGGTGCAAACCCCCCAGATGGCGGCGCTTCCTACGGGGAGGTAGCAGAGAATGGGCTGAGCGCTCCCCTGGACTTCAGCACCACCTCGTCCTCGTCCTCCTCGGAGGATCAGCAGCCAGTGAATCTGAGCGATAGACTGCTGCCGGCGGGGAGCTCGCCGCCAAACAGCTACACCGCAGACCCAAACAAGAAGTACCCCATCAAAACCGAGTTCTCCAACAAGGTCAGAAAATAAACAAGATTCACTTTTACTTTTCTGATTTATTTGCTGTTAATTTATGATAAGAGCATTTTGTGTTTTCTTCAGTCACCTCCTTATAACTCAGGGAGCTATGACTTGGTGAAGACAGAGCTGAGCATGAGTGCAGAGGACTTGACCTCCGGTCGGGCGCAGATAATCGACGATGACGACGACGACCACGATGACCATGATGATAACGATAAGATCAATGATGCTGAGGGGATGGACCCTGAGAGACTCAAAGCCTTCAATGTGAGTCACCAGTCAAATATGACCGGTGTTGTTAACTATCCTGCTCCCACAATGTCAGATCATGTAACACTGAAAAACTAAGCTAAACTGTTTTGCTGCAAATCCATCCTCTTCAGAGTTTCCTGCTAAAGAGCAGAACAGAAACAGAACGTAATTTGTCTCCCTTGTGGAATCAACTGGATCACACCCACGCCCATTTCTCAGCTTTGCTGATGAAGCAGTCTGAGGCAAACCGCTATAGTTTTTCATATTTTGCTGCATTGTTTGCAAAAAAATTGGAAAAGGCTCATTAGTCCTGGTTCTGACTCAGTTTACCAAGTTGGTTCTCTTACCAAGTCACTTTTAGGTTCTCAGGATTCAGAGTTGTTTTCATATTCATAGCTAAGTGCCATAATTTATAAGTTATAACTATTTATGAATTGTTGTCAAACTATTCATGTTTGAAGTCATTTCTGTGCTTTTCAGGGTGAAAAATTACTATTGTAATGATTTTTTTATTTACAATTTGGAAGAACACCTTCATGGATTAGAGCTTGTAATTTCTAAACCTAGGAGGTCCATCCATGGTGGTTTATTAAAAGTAGTTGATGCAGTTAAATGATCAGACCTAGGAGTTTGTGTAGCCTACGCTGAAATGTATTTTTACCTGTGGCTAACATTATATATGCTAACACAAAGATGAGAAAACTAGAACCCAAACAGTCCTGCTTGCTTTGTGTGAATTGCTGTCTGAACATACAGAAGCCACAGAAAAACCAATATAACTGTAGAGTTGCAGATATGCTAATGTGGGGGGGAAAGCAAACATGAGAGATTATATCCACTTTATTCCTCTCTCCTCCTCTCTCTGCCTCCCCCATCATCCCCGCCTCCTCTTTTCTCTCTTTTGTTTCAACTTGCACCCATCATTCGACCCCGCTCCCCCTCTTTCCATTCTTTCTGCTCTACATCCCCTCTCTCCCCTCCCCCGCGCTTATGGCGTCTGTCAGATGTTTGTGCGTCTGTTTGTGGATGAGAATCTGGACCGCATGGTGCCCATCTCCAAGCAGCCCAAGGAGAAGATCCAGGCCATCATCGAGTCCTGCAGCCGCCAATTCCCAGAGTTCCAGGAGCGCTCCCGTAAGCGCATCCGCACCTACCTCAAATCCTGTCGCCGCATGAAAAAAGGCGGTTTTGAGGTAAAAAAAAAAAAAAAAAAGTTCAAAGCTCTGTTAGTTTTACCGTCTGATATTTACACATTTTCCTGTAAAATGTGTTCTAATGATGCTGCTGATCCTGTCGGCAGATCCGACCAACTCCCCCTCACCTCACCTCTGCCATGGCTGAGAACATCCTCGCTGCCGCCTGCGAGAGCGAAACCCGAAATGCTGCCAAGAGGATGCGGCTCGATGTCTACCAACCGACGGTAATTGTCTTGGCAGGGAATTTGCCTGAATCCAGCCAGGATAAACTACGGAGAATGTACTTTTAAATATCATTTACCAAAAAAAAAAACACACTGAACAGAAACTATGCAACTCCACCAATGAAGCACTCATTTATGACCACTCCCAAAGGAATAAACGGGAGGGATTGTTTGCTCATCATTACACCTGTTTTTCTGGAGAGTATATTTGGCAACAAGGACGCTTTTTGTATTTTTCCTGTTACTATCAGGATAAATAAAACAGCCAGAAATAATAAACTGAGAAAGTTTGACCTAAGCAAACCTTTCAGACAGAAAGGTGAGAGAAAACACCTTGTAGGTTGTTGTGTATAGATCCAGGGGTGTGAAAAACATGTCAGGAGACCCATGCTGATTCTTGTTCAGTGAGAAAAACACAAACAATTCCATTCAATTCAATTCACAGCACTTCACTTTACAAAGACAATTCAATCAGATCACAAAGTTGGACTGGTTTTCTATCTAAAGAAAAACAGATGATTGTATCAACCCACGGTTTCAACAACAATCCCTCACACCAGGTATGCATTTAGCGACAGTGGAGAGGAAAAACTCCCCTTTAACAGGAAGAAACCTCCAGCAGAACCAGGCTTAGTGTGAGTGATCATCTGCCGAGACCGACTGGGGTTCAGGGAGACATCAGCAGACATACAGAAAGAATCAGAGATACAAAAGGCAACTGTCATCCAGCTCCACAGGCCCCTTCCAGGAAAGACACAGCTAGGCAGATAAGCTCCAAACCAGCTCCCGTGTCAGAGGACGAAAGAGAGCACATCCAGTTAGTCACAGTAAGAGAAATAGGACAACACTGAAAAAGAGGCCAAGCTCCAACATCTCTAAAACCAAGGTGTCAATGGTAGCAGTACATCTGATATTTCCATCCAGAACGTAGTCACAGCCGAACAGGAACAGACCAGATGAAGCTATTATGATGAGAAAAAGCAGAAAAAGCACAGAGTTATGAGTGGAACAAATACTGCAGAATGGGAGAATAGAGATAGAACACAAGATAAATGATTAAGTTGGTGTAATAAATCCATTTTTTTAACATTATTTAGATGTTTATTATACTGTATGCATGACCAGGTGCATTGCCCAATGCACCAGGATGAGAAGCAGGCTGTGTATTGCTTTCTGCCATGTTCTGCTAGAAGGTTAGGATCCTGACCTCCCCAGGGGTCTTAAACACTGCTTGATTTGTACGCCGTTCTTGAAAGCTCTGAAAGGCACTTTAAAATTAAATGTATTATTATTGTTATTATTGCCTACCCCCTCCCTGAGCATTTTTGTTGCAGGCTACATATAAGCTTTCACAAAAATGCTTTTGTCATGTGGTTTTTTCAGCAGGATAATGTGCCCCATCAATAGGTAAAAAATGGTTCATTAATAATTTAAGGGACAGAGATGTGCCATTAACATCAGGGCTGTAGCAGAGTCCACATCTAGCTGTTCCTTTGATTGTGTCTTAATGTAAAATGTGCTCATTGCCAATCCTGAGTCCAAATGTTGGCAGATGTTCTCTAACCTGTTGCTGCAATGTGAACACACTCTGCACATTTAAAGGCACCCCTTAGTAAAGATGTGCAAAAATTCTCACCTTAGCTGTTTGGAATTTTCATTTTATTCCTGCTCACAGTGCAGGGAAGCCATTATATTTAGCAACTCAACATCATGATATGCATAATCAGTGTATATTTTTTCTAATCCAAATAAAAACGCTCCTATTCTTCCTAGGATGAGCCCGCCTCCGCTGATAAACCCAACACAAGGGATCCAGCCTCTGTTGCGCCATCAGGGTTCGCTATAGCCAGCGCAGCTTTTGCCCAAGACCAACTTTACACCAATGGAGGCCTCAACTACAACCTGCGGGGATATGGGACAGCTGGCAGCACCCAGCAGAGCTCCAGTGCTGCACAAACCAACGGTGAGCTTGGGTCAATAAAAAAAAAAAAATACCCCAAGAAGAAAGACAGAGGATGGAGTAAGTTGTTTAATTAATGAACTGAAAGGCTTGTTCACTTAAATTGTAAGGATATATTAGAAGTTTTGACTATGTTAAAATAAATGTTATCAGCTTCTCTGCAGAATTTTAAACTATTATGATGAGGGAACAATATGAGGAATAATAAGAAGAAACTTTGTCAACCTGAGTAATGTAATCCAAGATGAGAAAATGCAGAGTCATTCATTGTTTCTTGACCTTTTAGGGGAGTGAGGGGACAAGTCTTTTACATCAGACCCGCAGCGGGGCCCGCAAACAAGAACTGAGGTCACTTAAAACATTGAATTTTATTCTATGAACCATTCTGAAAAATGAATGAAAACACGAATTGTTGAACCTGCTGATGGACACACATGTAAATATAAAGTATTTTTATTGTTTGAAAAATCCCCTCCAACATTACGTGAGTAGTCTTTTTATGCAATCTTTTATAGTAAAACCTTTAATTAAATAGAACATTATCTCCTTAAGAGTTTGATGGCACATGAACCAGTTTCATTAATTATTCTTTAAGACTATATTATATCAGTCCCAAAATTTCCATCTCTAACTAAAAAGGTGAATTTGTTTTTTTCTATCCTTGCTTATGTATTCAAAAATCAGTAACCTACATGTTAACACAAAATTGTTACCATGAGGTTAAAGAAAAATCTTTACTTTCTTAACCTAATTATGGTTGCATATTTCTAAATATCAGACATTTCCAATCTAGATTTACATAAATTATCCTCTTTAATTTATTCTCTACCTTTAATATAAATTACAGCATGCATAATATTTAAAGAACACACATTTTTACTGTTTTAGGCTTCAAGCCATACAGCTTTCATTGTCCACCGTTGCTTTTTCTCCTGCTGCTCACACTTCAAACATATTTGCAGTTTCAATGTTTAATCGGTTTTAAATGGTTCAACATAAGCATTTTCATGAAGCTATTAAAAAAACATGGAACGGGTCAAGAAGCACGCACATGAATGTCAGAACCTAATATTCCCCAGAAGAACGCTCTACTTTGACGATGTTTTTAATTTCATCTGCCAATGATAAGATGTATGGAGTAAATTGTTATACAGCACTCTACACGTATACAGGCACCAAAAGCCTGTATTTCAGCTATGAATTAAAGCAGCATAATCTCCCATTGAATAAATTGCTTCAGTTCTGTAAGAGTCAGCTTTGTAGATATTTTATTCATCTACCATTTTGCTCACCCTGCAGGGAAGCAAGATAAACTTTGGTCTTGGTTCAGCCTTGTTTGTTACAGTCTATTAAAGTTTTTAAACGTTGCTCTGACTTTAGATATGAGTCAGTTTGGGTGAAAGTCTATTATTTTGCTTAATTTTCCTGTTATATGACGATTAACATAGATCTTCCTACTTTTTTGACCTGCTTCGTAGTTATTCCAAGTTTTGATAGTGGTGCAGAAAAATGGATTTCCAAGCTGCTAAACAAACACCTCAGCCACCATTCTCTTCTGCACCCCATGTAGTTTGAGTTTCGCCAGCACCATTCCACAGAGACGGCAAACTGTGTCTTCATAGAAACAGTGAAATCCCTGCTTGATAAAAACACCTGTGTCGGTGCAGTCTTCTTGGATTTAAAGAAAGCGTTTGATACAGTCAATCATCAGGCACTTCTCTCTAAATTATCTCACTTTAATTTTTCAGAAGATGCACTGCCCTGGTTTCAGTCTTATTTGTCCAACGGGAGACAATCTGTGAGTGTGGGGGGCACAATCTCGTCATATCTTGAATGTCCAGCAGGGGTCCCCCAGGGCTCTATT
>JAUZNJ010035731.1:0-12132 GCA_034780135.1 Jordanella pulchra
ATCACAAAGCCTTCTGAGTCTCGTCTCAGTCTCCTCGTTGTCATTGACTAACTTCAGTCTTTCCTTGTTGCCTTCAGATGATCCTGCGTCCTGGTGGATCCTCTGGATCTAACTGACTCCTAGATCCAAGATTCTCTTTGTGACGCCGTGGAAGTTACCCACTGGTCGCCCGATCCCTTGGTCTCAGCTTACCCATTGATTCTCTATGCTCCTGGCTCAAATCCATCTGACGAGTCCACTAATCTCCTCTGGCTCTCCGTCTGGTCTGTGTCTACCTGTCCCCCACCGCTCTCCTCCTTGGATCACAAAAGAGGCTCATAACCCGGATCATCCAGACAACCTCCCCAGAGGCTAAGTTTATCATATCACGTAAGGAATACGTTCATTCTCAGTTCAGCGCTTTCCTCTCCTACGGAGCTCGAACTCACCACACTGTTTTCCTCCCTCAGTGATTGCAGACTCAGCACCAGCCGGTGCTCACTGGATCTCGCCACTTGGGCTTTCCAGTCAACTCTAGTTCTCTAATAAACCTTTTGTATCTGATATCTCTCTCCTGTCGTGTTGTTCCTGCATGTGGGCTAAGCAATTCAAACCCATCATGATAAATGTCTGAGAACATCACTGTAATAACAGGGATGTTTGGCTCCCAGACATTTTGTTGAACTAGATAGGAACTAGAGAATTAAATCCTTCATTTGAAGTTTTTTTTTCTTAGGGAGGACAGACACTTTAAAAAAATGTGGCTGATGAAGCTACATGTGGTGAGAACGATTTGAAATGTGTTGTGTACGTCAGGAAAGCTGTTCAACATTGAAAGCAGTCATTGCTGCTGGAGTTGTCTCTCTTTTCCTTTGATGAAAACATAGGCTCCTAATTGATTGAGCCATAAGCTTGATTCTGGAGTTGTCTCTCTTTTCCTTTGATGAAAACATAGGCTCCTAATTGATTGAGCCATAAGCTTGATTCTCTCCCATTGGTTCTGATTGTAGATGGACTGATTTTACTTTGTATTATTAGGATTCTTCCTATTTAAGCTTACACTGCCTCTGGTTCTGCTAAAGTTTTCTTCCTGATTAAGAGGCTGATGAAGCTGAATCAGATCCAAAGCAAGCTGCTGGTTCCATTGTTGACATGTTTTACTAACAGACCTTTTCTTCTGAACTAAATGTGACTTAACTGTGGGCTGTGGTTAAACTGCTGCCATTTTTAAACTAAAAAAACTTAAGTAAACTAGTCTAGCTCCTAAAATGTGCCAGAATAAAATGGAATGCTTTAAGTTGTGAAGACTCAATGAAAACTAAGTGACTAATTTGAAATGTTTAGGATTTCAGCTGCTTTAAACTGGTAGAGATCTGATTAGCTGTGCCCTTCAGCCTCCTGGGAAATTTTCTTCACACAGAATAAAAAATCTAAGTGATGGTTACCTTTTAACCAAACTCCATTTAAAATTGTGAAAAGTTGGTTGCTGCAAATGGGCTGAGCTAGAAGAAAGTCTTTAAGCAGAGTTGTGTTTGATTCTCTGTACAACCTGGCAATAGTTGATGCCTCCACCTGTCTTCTGGGGTAAGTCAGGCTGAATGTTGTAAATACACTGGAGAAATCAAAAAAACATCATTCTCACAGCGCCGTCTGCCTTGTCTAAATGACAGTTGGTCATTTGAAGCGGGTGTATGATGGCATCTTCTTTTCTTTTTTTTTTTTTAACAGTGTCCTGTCTAGCGATGTGGCAATAAGAATAATTGTCTTGATGCCAAACAGAGCCCAACAGATTTTGCTTTCACAAGTGGAGAAGTAGGGCTATCACCATAGTGTTCCCCTTGTTTTATGCATATAAACTGCTGTATTATAATTGTACAGGGAGTTTTAAAGATTACATGGACACTGCTATGTAAGTAGAACAGGAAAGGTAAAACAGAAAAAAAGGAGAAAAGATGAAAGAAACAGGAGATAAAAGGGAGAAAATGATAAAACAACTTCAGTCTGCTTCACCACCTGCAAAGAAATGCAGAAAGAACAGCACAATCAACGGACATGGTACGAGACATACAACTAGAACACCTAGATACTATCGCCGTATGATGGCATCAACTCCAACTCCACGGTGATGAGCAAACTGCAGGAGATCCTGATTGCTTCTTATTTGTTTGCTGAGGTGAACCAACAAAAGTCTCTCTAGGACCTTCATGATATGGGATGTCAGAGTAACAGGTCCCTGAGGACTGTTGGCTGAGTCTTTTTTGGTTCTGGAACAAGGCAGGGGGTCTTTCACATCACTGGAGCTGGGTCAGATTAAAGTTGAATATGTGCTGTAGGATCCCACAGAGCTGCTCTGCATAGACCTTCAAGACTCTGGGGCTGACACCATCAGGACCTGGTGACTTATTACGAGTCAGTCTCTCCAGTTCCCTCCTTCACTTGAGGTCTAGAGACAGACAGGTGAAAGGAAGAGGGAGCAGTACCATCTTCTGATTCGGCTGACAACAAAGTAATGGAAGCAGAAGAGGGCAGGATGTCCATGTCACTGTGAGCGGAAGAGAAAGATGCTGAGCTTGTTACTGAACTGAACCTGTTGAAGAATGTATTCAGTTCATTGGCTCTGTCCAGATTTCAATCTGTTTGATCATCCTTCTGCTAACACCCTATGATCTTCATCCCTGACCACACATCTCTGACATTGTTCTGCTGCAGCTTGTTTTCCAGCCTCCTTCTGTATGCCTCTATGCCTTCTCTTATCTTGACCTCAAGTTGCTTCTGTACACGCATCTACTTTCTTTTTTCCAATCTTCTTTAAGTCTCTGTCTACTTGTATGGTAAGAAAACCTGGTAGAGAGATGCAGGAATAAAAGGTGTGATCCTACAGCCATGTTTAAGTAAAACACATAATGCTGCACTGCTTATATTCTGGGTGGGTTTCCTAACGATCTCACATTGCCCATGATGATGAATGGTAGATGATTTAAATTTCTTTTGCCTCTCTCTTCACCTTGCTCCTGGTCTGCATCCCGGCGCCCCCTTTTCAATTCAGCTGCTCCCAGGTGTAAAAAGCCAACTCACTATGGTTGTTGTGGTTATGCATCATAACAAGTTTCCATAAGGACAAAAATCGTAGTAATATTCCTCCAGTTTCACAGCACTCAACGACAGAGACAAAAACATTGAACTCCGATCTAAAAACGGAGGAATTAAAGTCCTCTTAAAAAAAAAAATCAAAGTCAAGCTTGAAAAATTACTCCAACATGCAGCCCCCTTGAGGCAGCTCAATTCTAGAATATAATACAACTAGAATATATATAAACAGGCCAAATGTAACTAAATCAAATTAAAAACAACATTTCTAGCTTGACCTAAATCTTGGTGACCCATAGGCAATTCTAATAAATTGGAAATAATGTATTTATTTCACTCTGTGCATTAAAGTGAATACCCTCCTGGGTGTAGATAGGCACTGACCCCATAACCATGAAAAATAAGCAGTAGAAAATGGATTACTTTCGAAAGTGCCAGCTGAGTTGAAAAGGAGGCACTGGGAATGCAGAGCGAGAGTAAGGTGAAAAGAGTGAAGAAACTTTAAGCCCTCTCTTCTATCAATCATTATGGGCGATGTGAATGGATTGTAGATTTTAGAAGAAACAGGAAGAAATTAAATCTTGTTGACATAATGGGAAAAGTGGAGGTTGTGGAGGAGTATAAATACCTTGGTGTTCACCTGGACAACAAACTAGACTGGAGATGTAACTGTTAAGCCGTCTACAAGAAGGGACAGAGCAGACTGTACTTCCTAAGAAAGTCCTTCAATGTTTGCAAAAAGATGCTGTATAATTTCTATAAATCTGTTGTGGAGAGTGTGATCTCTTTGTCCATCATCTGCTGGAATAATAGCATCAGAGCAAATGACTGAAAAAGCTCAACAAGCTAAGAACGGCCGGCTCTGTTCTAGGAACTCCTCGGGAACCTCTGGAGATTATTTCACAAAGGAGAGATGTTCATAAAGTGAAAAAAATATAAACAGAGAGCTTCTTCTGGAGAAGATTTATAAACAGTGTGTTCAGTGAGAGGTAGAAATTAAAACAGTATTACAAAAAATGCACAGAAATACCAAGACTAAACAAACTTAATTGAAAATGTTTAGTTTTTAATAATCCAAAAGAAATGAAAATGTTCCGAAGTAAACCCCCGACAGAGCAACAAACTCTTATGAATACATGCTTATAAACCAACACGCAACGCTTCTTAACAGTGGATGTGGGCTGAAAAAGAATCAAACACTCTTGGACCGAACTCTGTGTCTTCTGGCTGGGTTCGGTTGTGATCAGAATCGAACCTTCTTACCACCTCTGGACTCTGAGCGTAAATATGTTTGTTTATGCTGCACTACGTTCGGGTGTGCATCCGACTGAAAAAATAAAAACCAACATTTGTATGTCATTTCCTTTGAGCGACTGATAAGAAGAAAGGCAGTCCACGGTGTCCACTCCCCGTGTTTTTCTGTGGCCTATTCACGCACAATGTTTCGTATTGCCGTTGATCACACAGGACTCCTGGCGTATTTCAGGGATCTATTTTCTGTCGGAGAGTTGTGATGCGGCACCCTCTCGCCTGTGCCAGGCCGCCATCTTGAATTTTAATGTTAATTTCCAAAGAAAAAAAACAATAATGTGTTTGGTGTGATATATTAATGTCCTGGGTGTCGTGACGGATTTGGATGAGGAGGCTCGTTTCGTTCCAACACTTTCTTTTCTCAACCAGTACTATTGTGAGTATTCTGCGTGTCGTGGACATTTAAACGCGTGGAAAGCTCTCAGCTAGCAGGTACCGTGAGGAATAAACGTTCCGGGACTCTCACTGCCTCTTGCGTCCGTTGGAGGCTCGCTCCCCTCGCCAGCACACTGACCTTAAGCTTTCGGGGAGGAAGTTTATTAGCCATAGAGCTAACGCTAACGGAGCATCCGATGCTAAAACAGTGTCTCTATGTCCTGGAACTGTGGCTCTCCATCGGGACACAGCTCAGGCTTAGCTGGGTTCCGAGCACCCAGAAGAGCCCGGGTTCCAGTTCGGATTAAATATTTATTGATTTATTGGATTAAAACGGATAACTACGTCGGTGAGATTGGTTTAACATCCTACCGAGGCTGTAGCTAGCAGACTGCGGTTATTACGTGTTATTATACGGATCTTTAAATCGGTTTATTTAGACCCTGGGTGTGTTTGATGAGCCGGGAATTGTGGGACAGTTTGGGGGAACACAGCTGCTTTGGTGTACATTAATTCCGAGCCGACTAGACAGACCTGTAGATATACTTCTGGTAGCGGTTCTGACGGTTGCTGGTTCGAAACCAGCTCTGCATGTCAACAGAGTCGGCCTTGGCCGTCGGTGTGGCCTTCCGGGTTCCCACAGCCTCATTATCCTGATCGGAATGCTGTTTGTTTTGTGCTAACGTTAGCCGTGAACGCTAATAACACGAAGGCCACAAAGCTTAGAACAGGGAGTTAACAATTGTTCCGTCATTTCTGTGCTTTACATTTTCAAACTTTGAGTAATCGACAATATGAACTTTAACAGAGCGGGTTTTAAATAGGGCTTTACAGTAAAGATGTCTGTTCACCTGACAGCTGCTTCAGTCCTTTAGGTTACCACGTGGGGGCGTTGTAAGACCACTAAAAATAAGCTTATCATGACTAACAAATGAAGTATAAACTGGAATCAGACATGAATAACAAACAAATAATTTTCTTTGACATGAACAACCATTGTGCTAAAGCGAGTGAGCAGTTCCAGCTACGCTTTAATGTCAGAAACAAGCCAGATCATGTCATAGTAGAACAGCCAAAGCTGGGTAAACAAATCAAATGTTGCTTCTCAAGATCCTTATTAATTATACATCTAACTCAAATTACATCCACTGTTGTTAAATGAACACTCACTGCCTACAAATAAATATAAACGTTGACAAGTGACCCATATTGTTCTGGTCAGTTAGAACTGGTTTACCCATGGGTGATGTTTTTCTGGGGTTACATGGGATCCAGGATTCATGGAGATATAATGTAGCATCGTTCTACATGTCTAATGTGTTCAAATACGCCCACTAAAAATGCTTCCAGTGTATTGGTTTTCAGGGTGTCAGTAACTGACCAAATCCAGAATCCAAGTGGTTAAATAGAAGCATTTGATCACCTTTCTATTTTAAGGAAAACACGGCAAATTCACAAAATTTCAGCTTGTTATAGAAAACATTTTAGCTTCAGCAAGCAGGAAGTCATCCTACCTGGTTGTTTGGTTTTTCACTTGTGTTTTCTGTTTTCCTCCAGATTTCTAACTCTAGAGGCCATCTTCCCCACTCAAAAGCAGCCCTTAATCTGAGTGACTAAATGAAACTGGAGCAGGGGGCTTGTGGGCATGAAGTGGCTGGGCGAATCCAAGAACATGGTATTAAATGGCAGGCGACACGGGAACAAGTTGACCAGCGAGCAAACAGTCAGCCAGACTCGCTCCCAGCATCCGCAGCGGACATCGCTGCGCTACAGCAAGAACCACCCAAAAAACCGCCGATGTAGCCGCCGTGAGTCCAGAGCAGAGCTGCAGCTGACTGGGCGAAACGTTGCGTAGCCAGGGAGCTAATAGAGGATGTATGTGGTTCTTCCAGGGTGCAATGGTGCCAGTCTGGAGGCCGAGCGGCGCTATGTGCCCTCCTCAGGGATGACCGCCAAGGAGCTGTGTGAGAACGACGACCTGACCACCAGCCTCATTCTGGACCCCTATCTGGGCTTTCAGACTCATAAAATGAACACAAGGTGGGCTGGACCGTGACCGCAGTGCAACATGTTTGCTTTAGGGTAACGTCATCTTTCATCCAGCGCTTTTTTATGTTCCCACACAGATTTCGGCCAATCAAAGGAAGGCAGGAGGAGCTGAAGGAAATCATTGAGCGCTTCAAAAAACACGACAACTTGGAGAAGGCTTACAAAGCTCTGACGACAGGAGACTGGTGCCGGAACCTCTTCCTCCACAAGTCCAAGGCTCATGAGAAGCTCTTCAGGCAGCATGTAAACCGTCCAGGCAACAGTTCTCCCCTTTTCTCTCCACTAACGGAGGCGTCTGCTCATCCTGCTCTGACCCTTTGTCCCCTGCAGGTGTTTGTCTACCTGCGGATCTTCACGGCGGACAGCGGCTTTGAGATTCTTCCATGCAATCGTTATTCCTCTGAGCAAAATGGAGCCAAAATTGTGGCTACAAAGGAATGGTGAGCTCATCCTGATCCGCAGATCCTCTGAAGGTCCCAGAGCTTTTCTCTGCTGGTGAAGCATGATGCTGCCATCACCATGTGGGTTCAGGGGGGCTTCTGGTGTTGACTTTCCTCTGTGAATTTCTTTACATCAGGATGCAACGATTTATCTGCGGTGTGTCTCCACATGGCCCGTGGCAAACTCCAGTCAGAACCTCCGCAGGGGTTCTTCTTTCCAGTCGTCCATCTGTGCTGTAAATCTGTGCAGCTGAGACAGAGTTGGATGAATCTCACCTCTCTGGCGTTTTTTTTGGTTTCTCAGGAAAAGAAATGATAAGATCGAGTTCTTGGTAGGCTGCATTGCTGAGCTGTCAGAGAGCGAGGAGAACATGCTGCTCCGGCATGGAGAGAACGACTTCAGCGTCATGTACTCTACGCGGAAGAACTGTGCCCAGCTGTGGCTGGGCCCGGCAGCGTTCATCAATCACGGTATGCACCGTTACCTGCAGCCATCCTCTAAACTAACATCCCATAGTTTAACTAAAGACGGGCACTTATTTCACCTCTTTTCTTCACTCTCAGACTGCCGGCCGAACTGCAAGGTAGGCTGCTGGAAGCTCTCGGACCGAATGCTGATCTGCAGGTTTTAAGCTAGCTTTAACAGCTTGTTTTATGTTCAGTTTGTGTCGACGGGACGAGACACTGCCTGTGTGAAGGTCCTGAGGGACATCGAACCAGGAGAGGAAATCTCCTGTTACTATGGAGATGGATTCTTTGGGGAAAACAATGAGTTTTGTGAATGTTATACTTGTGAAAGGTGAGCACAACAACAGGTAATGTTAGTATTTTAGTTCCACTGAAACCTGGCCGAATCAACCTCTGGTTTGGTTCAGGTGTGTTGGATGAAGCTGCTGGGCTGGCATCCCTGACGTTTTTTTTTTTTTTTAAGTTTTCTGGTTGCAAATATAAAGAATTGAAGGGATCAGTGGAAAAAGTCATAAACTTTACTGAGTTTTGTTCTCAGATTTTGATCCAAGAAGATGAAAACTAAAAACAAAACATTTCTGTTTTCTGCAGACGAGGAACCGGTGCTTTCAAGTCCAAAGCTGGACTGCCGGTGGACGTTCCGGTCTTCAACAGTAAGTACGGGCTGCGGGAAACGGACAAGCGGCTCAACAGGCTGAAGAAGCTCGGAGAAGGAAACCGGAGCTCGGACAGTCACTCTGTGGGATCCCACACCGACGTTGACTCTCAGGAAATGCCAAAAACACATCAATGTAAGAGCTGCACAGTGTCCCCAGTCTTTCTATTTTCCGTATCAGTATTTCTTTGCTGGTGTCTCTGATGCTCAGAGGTCGCTGTGGGTCAAACATTGCTCTGTTTTCTTCCAATAGCTGCCAGAAATAGAACGTCATCTTCATCGTCTTCATCATCGAGCCTGAAATATAAAAACAGGACTCAAAGCAGACAGACTGGGTCCCGAGCCCTTCCTACCTCATGTTCCAAAGCGGCTCCGGAAACCAATCACAGGGTACCAAAGAGACTAAGATCCCAGTCCAAGCCTTCTCCCAGTAAGGTCCAGTTGCGGAGCCGCAGGAGGGGCTTGGGGGCCCGCGGGGAGGCGGCTCATCTGGGACTCAGGGACTCCAAGGGGGCGCCGTCTAAAAGCGTCACCGTGAAGAAGGAGAAGGACGGCCCGGAGCCGGCGCTGCTGGGCCAGAGGGGCTGCCTGACGCGGCACGCTGCCAAGGAGAACGGCAGTCTTCCAGTACTGCAGAGCAGCGACGGCAGCCAGTGCTCCATGTACAGAACTCGCAGGTCCACTCGGACTCTCATTAAGGCCCCGGAACCAACTGTGGGGGCCAAACTGGAGCCCAGTGCTATGGATGGGTTGAGCCCGGTTCCTGGGGGGGTGGTCATCAAAACGGAGCCTGCAGACATGGACGAGTACCTCGGGGCAGACAGTCAGCAGCCGGTTTTGGGCGGTAGCTATGCTAGGAGAGGATCATGTTCGGGCCGTAAGCGGCCCACACGGCTCCGGACCGAGCGGACAATTAAATGCGAAGGCTCTGACTGTGAGCCGTTTTCACCTGGAGCTGCGGGACACGTAGCGAACTTCTCGGATGGCAGAAATGTGCTGCTGAGCTTTGCTGACAGACATAGGGACTACAATGGCACTGCCAACGGCAGCAAGTCCCTTCGCAGAGACAAGAGCAAGAGCGGCTGCCGCTCACAGGATAAGGCCAAGAAGAAGCGTCGGATCACGCGCTACGACGCTCAGCTGATCCTGGAGAACAGCTCTGGGATTCCCAAACTGACGCTCCGCCGGCGGAGGGACAGCAGCAGCAGCAAGACCAACGACCCCGCCGACCACATGGGCTCCTCCACCGTCAGCCCCGCCTCCTCCAGCAAAATCAGCATCAAGTTCAGCAAAGAGCACGACAAGGACAAAGGAGGCTCCTATATCGCCAAGCTGAACAACGGCTTTGGTCCCGTCGTCCACGGCAACGCCACCAAGCTGAAGATCCAGCTGAGGAAGGAGGAAGACGCCCGGAGGGTCCACCACACCAACGGGGACGTGGCCCAAGGCCTGGAGAGCCGGATTAGTGCACACCGGACCCAGAAGATCCTGGCAGAACCGTCGTCTGATGAGGAGGAGGAGGATGATGATGATGATGACGACAACGACGACGACGACTACTTCCACAACGACTTTGAGGATGACTTCATTCCACTTCCTCCGGCGAAGCGGCTCCGGCTCATCGTGGGGAAAGACTCCATAGACATCGATATCTCCTCCAGGAGGAGAGAGGATCAGTCTCTGAGGTTGAACGCCTGAAGCTTCTGTAAATACCGACAGGAAGTGACACGAAACTCAATCATGACAGATTGGAAGAGGGTGCTGTCCCCCTGAAGAAAAGCTCTGCTGTTCACTGAACTTCCAGGCAGTCGTTGGACTGGACCAGAACCAGGACCTGCTCCGTCCGCTCTGACAGTCTGGTGTGAAAACAGACCTCCTCTCATGTTGAACTCTCCCTTAAGGAATGCACTTGTTCTACTTTATCATGGATGTGTAGAAAGTGTACAGTTTGCTGATAGCGCCCTCTGTCTCCCCGGCAAGTTTTCTTCTCTGTTCTCGTCTAGTTATGTCTGTGTGGAGCCGTCTATCCAGAGGCATTAGAGCATCAGCTCGTCCTCCTGCTGCCATGTTCTCTTCAGAGTTCTGCTGAAGATCTGCTCATCAGTGGTCCAATTCAATTGTGCTCATCTTTAGTTTAAATCATGACTTTCCTTAATCAAGTCTTCTATTCACGTCAGACTAACATTTAGCTGCAGTTTGTCTCCACATAATAAGGAGCAGGAATAAGAGCCTTCAGTCTGAATTAGTAGAAAGTTCGCCTATGTGGTTTGATCCAAGGCAAAAATGAAGATGGTGTAGATAAACGATTGTGTTCTTGGACATTTTTATTGTTCCGTGTCCTGGAAGAACCGAGCATCTATAAAACCGGAGGCTGCTCTTCTTCTATTTTTTAAATAAAGCAGGAACACAGTCAGGTTCCCGTTTAAAACGAGTCCTTTGGTTCAGATCGTTTAGAAGAAAAGCCGGTTCTGTTTGTAGAAGAACCATCCAGACAGACTTCTGAGCCCAGATCGAGGCTCCTCTGTTTGCTGCCTTACTGAGCTGTAAGCTGGTCCTGGTTCTGGAGTGAGTTGCTTTGGGTCGGCTTACATGAAGGTCCTGTTCCCTCACCAGGTTCTGGATGGTATTTCCTGCAGGAACACTGTTCAGCTCCTTCAAAACAAAGGCATATTTTTAAAGTCCTTCACCCAAAAGGCAGAACAGCTTCCTCCTCCATGATGAGAACATGGCGCAGCAGAACCGGGTCACGTCAGAAGCGGACCGAGCTGATGTTTGAATCTGAAGCTAATGTACAGAATGACCTCTTCCTGTCCCCCAGCTGTCTCGTCCCGCTCGTCTCTCCCAGATTCCCATCGACTCATCCAGTTCAAAGCGAATGAAGGGGCGTTCACTGACACACTGGTCTGTGTAGAATTGTGTTCTCTCTTCTGTGGTGCTACTTAGTTTTCTAGAGTTGCAGGAGGACGGTGGTTGAAGCAACACGCTTGCTTTTGGTTTACAGGAAGCCGTCTTCAGTTCATCAAACGGCTGATCGAAGCTTCCCCTGACTCATCTCGCCGTGTCCAGCTGGGGACCAAGCTGATTGGTCAGCAGAGCGAGCCACCCTCCTCCTCCTCCGTCTGCGTTTTCCTCTTCTGAGCGGGATCAGCTGGGAACGTCAACCCATTTCCGCGTAACTGTTCACATCACCAGCAGCTAATCAGCATCCCACCCCCTCCTCCCTCTGCCAATGAGGCGTCTCCCCTCCACACCCACTGTAAACTCTTCCAGGTGTCCGTGTGTCCATGTTCGATAGACCGCCGTCACAACTTCCAGTGGGTTCCAAAAGAAAAACATGTGAATAGCTGAGACATTTTATTTAGCGTGTTGCGTGGGTAGTGGGAAACATGTAAAGAGAATTAAAGATGGACGGTGCATATATTGTCCAATATGTAAATCATGTGAACACATCTTGTACTTATTTAACAGTTTTGAATACTTGAAAACTATATAAAGTTTCTTTGTGACTCCTGTTTCTGAGCCTGCTTCTGTTCCACATTTATGACCGCATGAATTTCTACCCTTCGCTCCAAAGTCCACGATCAGGACGATTCCATCATGGCGTACAGAGCTGTGGGAAAGTTTGAATCCCTGCTGATTGAGCTCAGGTTTCAGATTATCAAAGAAAAGCTGAGTGAAAACGAAGGGAAACCAGAATCAGAAAGCCTTTATTGTCATCATATTCTACAACGGATACAATGAGATTTTTGGGACTTCCATTTCAGCTAC
>JAUZNJ010035733.1:0-12131 GCA_034780135.1 Jordanella pulchra
GGCAATCAGGGGAACAAGACACACCTGGGAGCAATAAGGGGACACAGGGAGCACAGAGAACAACAGGAAACTTCAAAGACACACGGATCATGATACAAACAGAGCCAACAGAGACACGGGCAAAAGAAAGATCTTGAAGGGGAACAGATCGTAACAGGCAGGCAGGCAGGAAAAATGATGGATAAGTCTCACCATAGGACTCGAGCAATAATCTGGCGTCTTATCAAAATTAATATGATGAAAAAAGTTAGGAAAGTTCTGTTTAGGCAACAGGAGGTGACGTTTTCTTGAAGACGTTTCACATCTGATCCAAGAGGCTTCTTCAGTTCTAACTGGTGCAGGAGAAAACAGAGATAAATATACTGTAGGTGTGACCAAAGATTCAGGGGAGGGGAAGAGAAGAAACTAAAGGTGGCTCTGATCCCTCCAATATAATGGCCAAAAGAGGTCATCTTGGGGGTGTTGATGGTTGTTAGGGAGGTTCTGGTGAGTCGTTAACTTCTTTGTCAGAGTGGTTTTGGTCACATGCCTTTTAAAAGTGAGAGTCAGGTTAGGGTCATTGGGAGGTGAAGCTTTTCGGTAGGATTCCTAAAAGTGCTTTGTATGTGGGTGACAAGTTGTGTCTGAGACCACCTCCTCTGGTAAGGGATGGTTTTTCTAGGTTAACAAAAAGAGCTTTTTTCTTCCACTCCCCTAAGTATTTGGTTACATGTACACTGTTTATCTCTGTTTTCTCCTGCAACAGTTAAAACAGAAGAAGCCGCTTGGATGAGAGGTGAAACGTCTTCTAGAAACTTCACATCCAGTTGCCTAAACTGAGCTGTCCAAGCTTTACCATGACCTGGATGACTGAAAGCCTCCACAGATGTGATGAAAAAAATATGTAATTAGCAAAAACTTTTAATAAAAACTGATGTATTTCAAGCTGAAACCTGTGCAACATCTCAAAGGGAATCTAGTTGTAGCTTGATTCTATTTCTGCGTGCTCGACTCTATTTTTCCTCTCACTCGCTCGACTCACCCTGCTCATGCCCGACCCTATTTCTGCTCACTTGCAACCTCAAACTTGCCGTGATTTTTGTTTGGTTAGCCTGTTTCATCGAATCTAAGCCCACCTTGCAAATATTACATTTACTTTGATGAAAAACAGCCAATTACAAAGGACTGTATCAAGATGCAGAAGTTTCTGAACATCTCTTTCATTATAGACAACTTTTTTAAAATACTGTAATGCATATTAAGGTGAAAGCTTCTGCAATAATCAGATCGGATGTCTTTTTCTGAACAGTTAATATTACGTTTTTGTTGAACAAGCAAGGAATGATGATTGCTTTCTAATGACACAATAATGACACTGAAAGCCGGAGCCAAGGCCACCCCTTCGATTGCAGGGCATACTCATGCATCGAATGCCTTTGTCGCCTCTGAATGTCAAACTGAAGTTAATATTCAGAAGGCAGGCTTTGATTGGATGAAACAGGTCAATCTGTGATTGGCCGGTGGTGCTCAACCTGGTGGCACAAAAATCACGGCAAGTTTAAGGTTGTGAGCGAGCAGAAATAGGGTCGAGCACGAGCAGAGTGAGTTGAGCTAGCAAGAGGAAACATAGAGTTGAGTGAGTAGAAATAGAGTTGAGCGTGAGCAGAGTGAGTTGAGCGCGAGCAGATTGAGGCGAGCGTGCAACCAGAAAGATTGAGTGAAGGGCGAGAAGAGCGAGCCGAGAGTGCAGTTTGAGTTTAGTGTGTGTGTGTGAGATTTTTATGCACAAACTAGATCTCTGCACTCTCAACCTGGTGCCACAAAAATCATGCCATATCAGAAAACTGTAAAAGTGCTGAAAGCTTGAGTTCTTTTAATCAAAGTTAAAAACCCATTTATTTAGAACTGCCTTTCGCTGTCACCGCAATATTTAAAGCTCTTGTGATTTATTCTCCATTATTTAGCTTTTACTGGTCCATTCTGCTCTTCACTGCTCAGTCAGCAGAACTTTTATCTTCAAACCATTAAAGTTTTTTCTTTGTTCTCTATGCATTTATTGTAAATGAACACCTTCTGAATCGTGGTAAGTCATACCTTCATATGACATCAACAAACTTTTCAATGCACTCTGTTTTATTAAATGGATCTATAAATGCTACACTTGATACACAAGAGAATCCAATATAGTACAAGTGCTTTGTTTTACTAATTTTTTTTTTTTAGAGAAGGGTATGTTTTAGCAGTTTTGGCAGTGGACGACTCATCCATATGTATAAATGGTGAATTCATTCGCATGTACTTCTCACACTCCCTGCTAGGTAGGTGAAATCCTTGGTAATAAGAATGAATTTGCTCCAGGATCAAGCACAGCTGTATGGTTATACAAAAAGAAGAAAAATATGTTTATGGAATGTAGTCTGCACTTTTGATAGCTTTCATTATAATAATAGCTTTAAGCATTTTCCACATCCTACAAATCAATGAATTTATAGTTATAGCTCCTGGAACTGATAATTGCTATTCAGAAGCTCAGGCTTGCTAAGGCGATGATAAGCCAAGCAAGAAATGGGTAAAAAAGCCTAAATCACACTACATAAAAGTGTCAAAGCTGGATGCTACTAGATCTAGTATCTGAAACTAGATACTATGGTAGGGCTACTCATTGTCTTAACACAAATAAGCAAAGACAAAATCAATGAAATAATTAAATAATAACAATACTAATAATTAAATGTGCAATAAAGACCTGAAGGGTTTCCACATATTTTCTTCATATTTGTTTTATGTTATTGTTCTTTGAAAAATGACACTAAAAAATAAATATTATGCAGCATCTATCGTTCAAGCTGGAAATTATTTGTTTTTTGCCTACAATTGCGGAAGAAAAACCCAGATTAAAACAGGCAATCTGATGCCATGCTGCTTTTGATTTGTAAGGCAAGAAAAAAAATACCCTCTTAATACAAAAAGAATAATTATAACAAAACTAAGAAAAATAGTTTTGCTCGCAATTTATTTAGAATTTATTCTAAATAAAGAATTTATTAAATTACCCTGTTCGGTTACATAAAAAAAGAACAGTCTTATGATGTCCATATGCTCCTGTCAGTCCAGCGTTGCCGCTCTACACTGGCTTGCTTCCATACCCTCACATCATCACTTTTTGCAGCACTCACAACCTTGGAAGCCACGACACACACTGCATCTCATCGGAGAGTATTACCTAACACTCTGAGGACAACATTCATCAACGTCCCTGTGCTTTTTGCCAGCAGTGCATTTCTTTCATTGGATGCTCCGACTCCATTTCAGTTGTTCCAGCTGCACTCCAGGTTACCTTGTGTGAAATCCTTCAGCAGCACATGAGATACATCTTTTTCAAGGAGGTTCAGTCTGTAGTGTTTGCTGATGTAAACCTAATATCAAAGTTTTGTATATCCTTCGATATGATTTAACCTTGTAATGGCAGACGTCAGGTTTCTTCCTGGTTTATATATATATATATATATATATAGATTCTAAACATAGCAGCTAAAGGGAAGGTGTATTTAAAATAGTTTATTTCACTGTACACATTTATTTTAAGGAAGGGGCAAATGTTAGATCTCATGTCGACCTGCGACCAGCCATGCACATGGGGCATTACTGTGTTGCCCCAGCAACAACTGCATTCCTTTTCCATTTAAGGTAAGAGGCTTTCCCATTCTTATTTATACCACCCCCCACCACCACCTTCAATCCGGTTACCCAGCTGTGAGTGTGACTTCATTGGAAGTGACACTACACAGTTTAGGGGTAGTGGTTAGGGTGTGCTTTGGGACTTGGCCAGAGACAGCAGTCCTCCAGCTGTGGCAAGGCTACGATCCTTGCGCAATTACACATGCAGGAGTTTACCTTGCAATTGAAGGGTTGGCGGTTCAACGCCCGGCTACAGCTTCTCTGTTGTGCCCTTGGGGTAGACTTTTCACCCACATTGCCTACTGTTGGTGGTCAGAGGGCCCGGTGATGCTAGTGTATCGCAGCTAGTCCGAAGGCAACAATGTAGCTTGTGTGAATGACTGAATGTAATTTGAAGCTCTTTGGTCTGGTCTCCTGCCTTGAAAAAGTGCAATATAAGTACAGTCCACATAGTTATTGATAGAATTGCGATTGTCTACACTTTGTTCACCTGATTAAATATCACATCTAACTTTTTTGGAATCAGTATGATGATGTGCCTCCTTCTCTCCGTTACAATTTCTTCGGAACAAATGTGAATTTTACCATCTTTGGAGCACAGACCAATTTGCATTTCCATAACCTTAATTGTGGAATATTTGCAGTCTACTGTCATGCTAGAGTTGTGCTTGAAAGTTTGTATACCCTCTCATTAAAGAAAGTAATAAATTTACACTTGTATTTGAAATAACACAAAACTGAAAAAAGTGATAATACATACAAAATGACTAAAAATGTTAACTTAGAAAAAAAATAATTGATTTTTTTATTAACTAAAAAACAAGCTGTTCCAGACAAATGAAAGTACATTGCTCACAAACAGTGAACCAACATACCTGTCAACAGGTGCAGAAGTCTGATTGAACATTTTGCGAATATTACAAAAACACCTGATTTCAGTGATTGCCTCAAATTGTTGCTAAAACAACATTTTAGCTCTATCAGGCTTCTTTACTTGTTTTATTTATTGATATATATATGAGAGAGAGAGAGAGAGAGAGAGAGAGAGAGAGAGAGAGAGAGAGAGAGAGAGAGAGAGAGAGAGAGAGAGAGAGAGAAAAAAAACACATTATAATTTTTCTTTATTTATTTTTCATTTTTACAATGGATCATTTTAACTGCATAAACCTTCACTAACACAGCAGTAACCATTACGTCTATTTGCTGAGTTTTTTCATGTGGATGGGGTGTCAGCTTCATGTTGCAGAAGCTCCTATTTGATGATATGGTCTGGGATGTAAACACTGTGTATCTGAAATGCAGAGTAACAAACTCCCTGCTGTACCCACAGAAATGACTGCAGACACAGCGCATGGTCTGAATGCACCTTTAGAGGTTCGTTGGAGACCAATAGTAAACTATCATCATAGCAATGACAAAAAATACAGCAGACATGTCAGAAATTACTATTTTTGCTGTAGTTATGGAAGGGATAATGCAGATATGTTAAAAGGGAGGCAGAGTAGAAGAAAAAATAAAATTGACTATAATACAAAGAGCAACTTACAAAAAACAACAAGAAGGGACAATACTGGAAAACACAATTACAAAGGCCAAACCAGGGCTGATGAACCTTCAATGACTAAAAGGACCAAAGGAGAATATGTAATGATGAGAACTGATGAGGGTAATAAGAAACAGCTGAGACGAATGATCAGAGTGAAAGCATCTAAGTGCAATCACAGAGCACAGACTGAGGTAATCAAGAACTGATAGCATAACAGGAGCTGAATACAGACCAGAATTTAATACGTACACACACGGAACACAACTATTCTTTTGCATTAATTACTGTATCCATGTAATGGGGCAGTGAGGTGACCAACTTCTGGTTCTGGTGAGGTGTACTGGAAGCCCAAGTTTTTTTGATAGTGACCTTCAGGTTGTGGTGTTTACTGTCTCTCTTCTTTCCGTGGACAATACCCTAGAGTTTGCTGGCTAATCAAGCGCAGTTACATCAGTCCTTATATTTTTTTGGTCTACGGCTCTAGCAATTGTGGACTTTAAAAAGCATAGTGAGCCAACTTCAACAAATGACACAGCATCCAAAATCAGTACTGATTAACGAAACTTTGCCACTCCTCCTGCATACATTAGGACCTACATTATAAAAAAAAGCAATCTTAAATCTAAAAAGAGGATATTGACCATAAACCAACAGTCCCAATTCTAGTTCAGCAGTGGTTTATCACAAGAAATGTGTCATTTGTAGCCCATTTGTCAGATTCATCTGCGCTTTTTGGTTTACTCTTTAGGAAGCTACTCCAAAATCTTAAATGGATTTTGGTTGATAATCCTCTCAATGCTGCACTGACTTCCTACCCCCCTCCAAGGGTGACAATGCCAAAACACACCCTCATTTTTGCATGGTTTTTACAGCATTTTCATAACAGTAGTGAGAATATCTTACTGGGAATGTACAATACAATAATCACACTTTTTTTCTGAGAATCAAGTATGAGCTTTAACCAACAAACATATGCAGTGGAAGTTGGATTAGCCGCTATTAAGGTTTTTAATTGAAAAACCCCAAACACTTTAAAAGAGGGATGGCAACCACAGCCACTTTAAGGCATCTGATCTATTATCTGAATTTTAACTAGTGTGCGCTATCACTGTCAATTACAGCTTTTATAGGAGGACATATTATACGGAAATGTGTGAAAAGAGGAAAGGGAAAATAAAAGGGAAAGGAAAGTGTTTGAAACATGATAAAGAGAAGGGGCTTAACTGTGACTAAGGTATTCAAGGCAGCCTTCCAGTATATGCAGATGAGCTCCATGGGGATTTCTTGAAAGCACATGAGAGAACAAGATGGAAGATTGCAACATATATATATATAAATGCTTGAAGAGGAGATCTCATGCTGTTGTACTTAGATACTAACCAATGTGCAGCTGCTTAATCATCTCTTTTTCTCAGCTTAAATATTTCTCCTGATGACAGGATTAATAAATAAAAAACCTCTCTCTCGCTGTGACAATACACGCTCCTTGAAGCGACACCATTTCTTTCCTCATGTGCTTTACTATTTTGCCCTTTCTTCTTACTGATTAGGCTGCAAAAGGTCGTCCAGGATCTAGATGTTCACACACAGGTAGAGCAAAGCCAATTTCAAATGTGTCAGTGGAACTGATGCTTCAAGCTTCCATGTGACAGCTTGAGTGGAACCGTCTCAGTCCTCATCTCTAAATCACCTCTGCTTAGTGAGTGGAAATCATTTGTCACATACATTTGAAATGTGGCATCAAGCCCTGTCAGCAGACATCCATTATGTTTATGATATCCTGATTAATTTTAGAAATGTAAGCGCTATAATAGAGGACGATCTAAATCCTTGACATCTATTTTCAGCTATTTACTAATCCCTGCTCACAGTTTGCTAGGTTTGTGGTGTTTGTGCATATTCTAAAGGTTTAAAGGGTTCCAAGAGTCACTAATAACCTGCTGCCATTTACTCTCCAAGTTTGTATGTTAATGAAAATATGAGTTAAATTCTTGAAATCAAACTCACAGATGAATTGTTCACAGACCGATATATTAAAAATGTAGTCCTTTCTAAGTTTATACATTTGGTTATCATGGTTGACGGCAAAAAATAATTTAATTATATCTTCTTCTGAAACTAATTTAAATTTATACAAACTATAGACTAACTGAAGAGTATTTCCTCAAATGCATCTTTAGCAACACCTAAACTGAACTACATTTGCTTCAGTTGCGGCGCCACTGCAGCTGCTATGACGGCTGCTGTGTTGTTAAAGAAGCTAAGGGATATTCTGCTTATTTGTATTGTTTGGTCTGGTGTTGATCGTCTTCGTCTTGACAATACTCCCTAGATTCTCTCTAGGTTTAGGTCTGCTGAATTTGCAGGTCAAGCAAGCACAGGAATACCATGTTTCCCAAAGCCAATGCTGGTACTTTTGGTGTGTTCAGGTTCTATATAATGGTGAATTATTACACAGAAATTATTACAAACTTTGTTTAAGGTTTAAGAATATTTATTATTATTATATGAAAAAAAATAGAAAAATATTTTTTTGTTTTTTTTGCCCCAAAATTGCAAGACCCAATCAAAGCAAAATTTCCATTTCTGCTTGATAATATTTTAGGTGTGATTGTTGCTGGTGTTGGTATCACAAAAGTTTGTTAAATTGGAGCAATCTTAAATCTTCAGGCCACAATAACTAAATAAAGACATTTTTCTTAGTTTAAATAGAAGAGTTTTGAAGACAGACACAAAGCAAACTCTGGAGCATGTAATATGGTATGCAGAGTATCCTTCAATGCTCATATTTTAACGTTTCAAGTTGGAGCTTTTCTGTGACAAAGATGCTGCACAGCTTTTTGGTTGCCACTGGGGATCTGTAATCACACAGAAATACTACAGAATTAAATTCTGCTCCACAGCCCATTCAGCGCAATCCAACATAATTATCTTGAAGTAATTACTGAAACTGTTGCTGTACTTTTACCACCGATGGCACTTTCTTAAAACCTTAGATAATAACAATATGCATATCTTTCCAACTTGCTGGTTGCAGATTTTTGTGAACACAGCATAGTTAACACCCTACAAATTACTTATGGCTTGAGACCCTGCAACCTGTTGCCCTGAGTGTTCAGTATGCATCATCCAATAACTGCAAGCAACCAGGAGTTTTCACAGAATTTTATTAAGCCCTGGAGATGAGTGTCAGGATTACTGCTGCATGAAGCCAGCAGTATATTTTATGGGATCTGGTGCTGCAGTGATGAGTGAGAGCAGAGATGCTGCTAAATTCTCTATCCAGGGGCCTCTTGTGTTACTTCCAGAAAAGCTCTCAGTTGCAAACATTCAAACTTGTTCCACAGGGAAAATATGTCCTTACGTTTGTCGTTTTTACATTTGTTTCTCTCAAAAAGTGCATAAAGATTTGTTACCCTAATTAATAACAGTTAAATTGGCATTATCATAGTCAGGCATGTTTTTTTCATCTGCTTGTATGTTATATCATATTTAATCATATTGCAATATTTCAAATAATTCCTTTTAAGGTACAGTGAAAACTGCTTGAACTCCTTGAGGAATTCATCAAAAGAGCAGCTAAAGTTTGTGGGGTTAGAAAATCAGGCTTCGGTCCAGTCTGATGCTCATCCTGACAACAGGGAGAGAATATAAGCAATCTTAACTCCATCACTGGAAAAACTCTGGGGTGAGTGATCGCATACCAGAGAACATTGTAAAATAAACCCCTTGCAATTGTTCATATCACCTGAAAACCTGTCCAGCATAGGTGGACAAATCTGAAACCAAGGAAAGGACTGCAGGGACAAGATCGGGAATCGGTTCTGGACCTGGAACTGTGGGTTGTAGAATCAAATTCTGTAAGAAACTTCAGCATCAGGACATATTTTAGAGTAGGCCTATCTATATACAATCAGAACCAATCATTACTACCCAGCAGTTTACCCCTCTTGTAATGGTGTTGCAAGGTTATCAGGTGTGATTTATCAAAAATGACATCACATGATGGCATCTACAAAATAGAATAGAATTGAATAGAAATCTTTATTATTCCTAAATAGGAATATTCAGGTGCCCCAGCAGAAAAGTGAAATGAACATCTAAGCATTATATAAAAACACAGCTAGAAAAACTAAAAAACAAAGTTAATGTTATAGATTTTATATATTTTCATGCATCTTCATATACAGATTATTGATGTATTATTAAAATTAAATCAGTTTTCAAGAATGGCACCCTGTTATTTTATCCTGTAACATTTAGTAGCTTTCACTTAAACTGTGTGAGTGACACGAGCAGGAAATCACAGAGGATTAACTCAGCCTTTAATGTTGCCTCTCTGCATGCAAAACAGCAGTGGTTATCAGTTGAGAGGGGATACAAAAAAAGCTACAAGGGAGGTCATGAAAACAAGATCAGTGGATTTCCAGCATAAGGAAATCAACATTTGAATGTTTTTGTCGAATATAATTAATTTCACATTTTCCAAAAACAAACACACACACAAAACCTCTGAAATATATACACTGGTATGACATACACTGAAACAAAGAGAAAAGGATTATTTCAGCAAAGGCTTTAGAGCTGTTTAATCAGGGGAGTTAATAGAGCTGATAAGATGAAATTAGTGGTCAGTGTTTGTGCAGTCAAAAAAACATAGAATTAATAGTTTTCTTGCTACACTGATCATTGCTAATTGATTGTCAGTTTAATGAGTCAGTTTACATAAAATCAAGATTTTTGAATGTTTACCTGTCACATTTATTTATTCACATTGCTTTTATGCTTCTTTTCCATGTATTTTTTTTTTTTTTTTTTACGAGATGGGCGTTAATCTCTGACTCAATAGAAATAGATGTTACACATAAGGCTTTAAACCAAGTCTTAAACCCTTGAAAAAATGTTTTTACTTAATCCTCTGTCTTAAAGATAAAGAGAAAAAAAATCTATGCTTTTCCTCCTTGATTGAGCAGATTGCAGTTGCTGAAATGTTACGGACATACTGTGCAGCTTGGATTTGTGTAGTTGGTTGTGCAATGCTATTCATTTTTCTCTTTATATGTTGACTCCACCCAGCTCATCAGTCCTTTATCAATTTGTCCACAAACCTTGGTGCTGAGCAAAATCCTTCTCAGTGTCATTCTTTATCTGTGAGATCAAAACCCAAAATCCATGCAGCCTTCACTTGCTCACCAACTGCCTACTTGTTGATGTGCAAATAAATCAAAGGGAGAGATAAAGTCAAAGTGATATACGACATGTGAAACTTCATATATCTTAAACATTATTATTTAACATGGAAAATGGACAGAAAATAATTTGATATTTATCTTACGGTGACAGTTCATAAAGATGATTTGAGTTTTTTTCTTTAAGGAAAAAAATATTGTATAAAATTTACTATTATAGCAGTATCAAGCTGTTTAAGAATTTGGATTTTATATATCACAAGCCAGTTGTGCAATATCTTTTAGGTAATATATGAATAAAAAACACAACGTTTTTGGTGAAGATTTAAATAAAAAGATTGAGGAGTACTTTCTTGGGGCTAAGATGTGATACACGGAGACTTGCTTGATTCATACTGTTCTTACATATACATAAACCCTGCCAAAATATTTCTTACTAAAAGCATCACACATCCAATGTTGCCACACATAAATATAAATAAAACTTGAAAAGGAAATGTATAACAAGTCCACATGTGTTGAAGTCAAATGTCAGGAACGCAATAAGAGTGACTCCCTTCTTATGTCACATGCTGCAACCGAGGTCACATAAGGAATAGCTTCTGGTTTAACTTCCTCTTTTTCCAGTGGCCGACAGCCGGGTAAGGTGACACACTTCGATCCTCAGCTGAAGCTACATAGGAAGCCACCAAATCTCTCTGGAGAAGAGTCTGGGCTCGCCAGACCGAGACCTGCTTCGATTCAGAAAGCTGAACGTAGTGTTTTCCTGTGATTCAAACTGAGTTTAAAGTAAGTTACAAATTTAAGCCCTGTAGAGTTGCTTTGTTATTTCATCGAATTAATCCCAAATCTCTTCAGAGTTGACTGTGGATGAACTGACTGGACCAAGGACTGGGTCTCTGAACCAGACTGAACCGAACAGGAGGGCCCTTCCTTCCTTTGAGCCAACAGTAAAATTCATCCTTCCCCTCTTTCCTTCTGATGCTTTGTAATTGCTCTGCTTGGGTGGAAAAATGGTAGAATAGTTGTTTATGCTTGTTTGTGTTTTACCTTAACTAATCTTTCAGATTTCAACTTTGATGTGTCGAAGCAAAAGTGACCAACCGAATGCTAGCAAATCTGACTTTTAACTGACAGGATTTTAACCTCTTAAATATTTATGGTTTTAACGACAAACATGACCTCTCATATTGATTACTTCTTCATCAGGGATTGCACCCCAACAGATGCTAGATTGTCACTGGTTTTCTTCTCCGATTACCTCCTTCTGTCCTGCACGCTTTCACTTCCTTTAGGTGCAACGACCGGGAGAGGAATGTGGAAACTCAACCACTCCCTGCTGGAAGACCAGGACCTGGTCAGCCAGTACCGGGAGCGGTACCGCGAGTGGCAGATCCTCCAAGACCTGTACGACAAACGAGCACAGTGGTGGGAGATGGTGAAGGGTAGGACCCAGACTTTCTTTAGACAAGGAGGATAAAATAAGAAGAGAAAAGAACAAAGACGCATGATGGGGCTGCAGAAAAAATTACAGAGATATTATATTTTAAATCAACAAGGAATGGATTTTAATAAAGAAATAAGAGAAGTTAAAAAAGAAATGAGCATTTTAGCAGAAATCAAGAGCAAGGGTGTCATTTTAAGAAGTAGAGAAAGAGAGATAGTGTCATGTTGGGTTTCTTTTTGAGTTGTCGAACCCACATGCAGAACACAAACACAGGAGTACTCTTTAGATCTTA
>JAUZNJ010035734.1:0-12131 GCA_034780135.1 Jordanella pulchra
CGTTTCGGATACTTTAAGACTTTAACTCAAGTAACATTTCAGTCAGTGACTTGGACTTTTACCAAAGTCATATTTTGATGCGGTACCTATACTTTTACTTGACTCTGAGATTTCTGTACTTTATACAACACTGCTTCCTAACTTGCCTCCTCCAGTCTAAGACTGACGCATTTGGAAGCCTTTCTTGGACTATGGTGAAGGACACGTGTCCAACATGCTGTCTCAAGCATTTATATGTAATTAGATGTTAATGATGATGGAAGTATGTATGCCACTATCTTATCTTTCCTTTTGTCTATAGACTGCACTGCTGAGCTGTTGTGCTGTATGTAAACATATCTCCAAAAAAAAATTATTAGGCTACTCCAAGTTGTCAGCCTGTAAAAATGTACAATTTTCTACTGATTAATAAACAAACCTTACGTAAAAGTAACCAAATCAAAGCTATTACTTAGCAAAGACCAAAGATTAGTCATTTTGTCTGTTTTTGCTCAATATTAAATGAAATACCATAGGGTGGGGCGATATGGATTGAAAAACTTATGATTATTTTGTTGTACCATCATGATAATGATAAAAGTAAAGATAAAGAACCTCTTCATTACATCTTTACAGTCTTTATTAGGCAACTGTATAGCTGCGACTGCATGCCAGAGCAACGATAGCCCCATAATCACAAGTTCTACTCTTAAAAAAAACATACAAGTTTAAAATAGGCTTCTTTAGAAACACCGGTTTTGTCACTAAACACCAAATAAATACATACATAAATCTTTCAGTAAAGCAATTAAGGAACAAAGAAATGACCAGCTGGAAATCCTTTTTTATTATGCATTTGGTTGCATTTCACAGGTGCATTTTTTCATTTGATGGAATACTTATAACTTATTTATAACAGTATTTATTTATCTAATTTTAAAGTAAATGTCTTTCCATACTTTAGAGGTCTTATGCACTTAAATTAAGTGTGTGAATGTAGTTAATGTCTTTCAGCAAGAGGCAATTTTTTTAATTGATGGGTGAAATTGAGGCGACAGTCGGTCATGAAACAAAAGAACACGGATTCAAACTACAATGAAACTTTGCAAATGTTTATGCTGTCAACATCAGGATGGTGCTTGCTATAGAAGCAGAAACACAGTCTTCACTGGTTGACCTTAAATAAAAGTAACAACATGGAAGACCTGACCGATGGTTCCGGTTAAAAACTAAAAATCTCGTGACGAGCAGAGAGAGATGTGCCCCGTTCTTATAAATCAAATGAACTTTTAACAAGCAGCTTAACATACACAGCTTGGCCTTTTCTCGAGAAAGAGTCCAACTAATGGGTGAATTTTTTTTGCTTTTTTTATAGTACATTTATTTTAAGGGCACCAAGATAATCTCCGGTGATTCCACAACCCCCTGCTGGCATTTTCAACCTTGCCAAAAGGTCTCAGAGCACCACTATAAATCATAATCAGGCCAGAGAGAAATCCCTGCAGAAACGAAAACATAATCACATCAGCTAGTGATACAAAATATGATTGGTTGATCAAATTCTCAGTCTTTTACAGCCGTTCAGTTAATTTTTTTAAGGAGGAGCATTACTTGTATTGCGGTTCTATTTTATAAACTGTTCTGGTTCATAAACTCTGTGCTTTTAGGCCCAACCCCCAAGTCCAAGGCCATATGTGACATCTAAGAATACGCAATAATTAACCTACAAAGAGTTATCAACAAAAGTAGCACTTTTCTTTCCACCATTGCTGCAGAGTGCCGTTTAGAGACTCATCTGATCAACAGAGGCTTTGCACTAAAACTTGCAGGACTTCAAAAATATTTTGAAGCCACAGCAGACGTCACTGAATGCTCAGGGCTTTTTCAGTGGTGAAAAAAAGACTTTAAAGTAGGTAAAAGGACAATCATGCGGCACAATCAGTGTCTCTAAGACTAGGCTTTACACCACTTACGTATTTTCATCCTCAAGGCTAAAGTAGTAACGACTAGTGATTAAAGTAGGACCATTAAGTTAGGGATCTGACTATGCTCAGTTTTAAACTTCCTAAAATCTGCTTTTGCTTCAATGATTTCATTTTTATTTTATTTTTTTCATCTCAGGCGATCAAAAGAATGCTGCTCGCTTATTGGCGTCCCTGGTAAAGATCTGTAAAAAGCCTTGGAGCAAACATCTGATATTGAAGTTATATAATATCACATTAGAAAGAAAAGATAAGACAGCAGTTCTCCATTAGTAAACTTTAGATTTCTCTTCTCCATCCTTTCATCACCTTCTGTAGTGAAGGGATAAACAAGTAAACATGTTTAAAACCTGCTTTTAATAAGATATCAAAAAAGATTGGCTGGAGGCTTTGTAATGAATAGTACCAAGCAAAACGCTTGGTGCATCAGTGTGTAAACACTTAGCTAATTCCCTCTAGTTATTAATAGTTTTGTTTCTTGGCATTTACCCTTTTGCCTCCTTAGAGAAGACAAACCATCAAATTAAAAATGTTCTCAACATGTAGATGAAGATACAACACTCGGACTAGTCGGTGAATCAGGCAAAAAGCAAAGTTCTGGTTGGGTTCTATACTAGTATGAATTGGCAGTAATGTCACAAGACAGGGATTTTTTTCAAAGGAAAAAGAAGCATTCAGGTATCCCAAAACCTTGTGGGAAAATTTTAAGGGTATGAAAAAAAAACACTAAATTGCCCAAATGCCCAGTTGGAGACATATTAGTGGCGGAATTAACTGTGAAGTTACCCTTTTACATTTTAACGACATATAGTTCTTCATGCCATTTAGTTTTGACCCCAAAACACAAAGGCTAAGACCACATTCTGATTTCAATATCCCCATGAGTCCAGGCATACAGCTCAAGAAGTGATGGACTTTACGAGAGGATTATGAGCCAGAGGCATGAGTCAAATGTGAGTGAAAAAAAATGAGGGCTGATCCAAGGCCTCTGAACAAAGTACGTCCTTACAACCAGAGATCTGTAGCAAGGAGAAGTGGAAAAAAATATCAACAAATCAGTATGCTGGTATATTCCTGCAAAGATGACTGAATGCCAAGATTAGGCCTTAAGGAGCCTAAACTGACTTTAAGGGTTTAAAGCAGAAGTGGGTAATTCCAGCTCCTAACCCTAACCCGCATCCTGCAACATTTAGATGTGCCTTTGGGCCAACACACCTGAATCAAGCAATTGGATGATTGAGAGGACTCAGGATGAACTGACTGCATAGGTGACTCAGCTATTTGATTCAGATGTATTCGACCAAGGGGGAGTCTAAAAGATGTAGCATACCAGCCCTCAGGAACTGGAATACCCCCCTGGATTCTAATAACAACCATAAAAAAATAGTGTTCATATACATTAGAATGAGTTTATCAATGTATAAGTGGTGGTGTACCCAATGGAAGATACCATGTGTTGCCACCATGTTTAATTAGCACCAAGGGGAAAGAAAAGTGTCAGCCCTGCGAGTTTTACTTCAATAAGAACATGTTTTGTTGGTGCTGGAAGAGGATAAAACAATAAAAAACACAGGGTTTTGTATTTTAAAGGGTTTTTAAAACTTGTTTTTTTCCTTCCAACAGAGTTTTTTTTTCTGTTGAATTATACATGATGTAGATAAAAGGGGTGTAACAACACACTAGTCCATATTAATATATGGATTAAATGCTGAGTGAGATTGCTTATGACACAATTAGCATCGCTAAGAATAGGAGGTCTGTAAGATTTGATTGAATCATCTCTAAAGTGTGTTGAGATGACGTGTATTGTGAATTGGCGCTATAAAATTAAACTAGATTGATCCAAGAACCTCTATGTACAAATAAAATATCGATCCACATCGTCATTTTTCAGGCACGGTAGCTCAGGCGCCCTGTCAAAAAGTAAACAGTTGATTTATTATTAAGACGAATTTGTTAAGACGAATGCCGTTTTAAATCATAGGCCTGAGTTGTGTTATAAATGTAAATGATTTTATTAGATGAGGACATAAATTAAACTGAATCACAATCATATCAGGACCAACTTTGCTGTATCGGTAAAACATTGTATCGTCATCCAAATATATTAATACAAAACTGCATCCATAAAGCTGGTGATCTACATCCCTAATATATATAAGTGGAGAATAGTTAAGAATATCCAATTAAAATACTTCTAGAATTTAAATTCTTCTAAAGATCCCATGCATGATTATACAACTGGCATTAAAACATGCTGGGGGAGCAGTAATGTTGAAGCTCTGTACAGATTTGCCTTTTCTGTTGATACTGTCACTGAAAACACACTTCAAACCCCTAAACTCTTGCCAATTGAATGTGAAAACAGAAATAGTCTGAATGTACATACAGGATTACTGTATGCTGCTTCCATCCATCTGTGCATAGTAATAATTTAGTCATGTGTACACTGTGTGTGTGGGTGTTTGTGAGCAAAGAGAGAGAGAGCCAAAGAGATCCTTCTCAGACCCAGAGGTTCACCAGACATGTCTCAGTAGACTTCTATGAGACAGTCTGACAACAATTTCCTGTTATTACTGCAACAAAAACAGTATCTATAAAACCCAAGAGTTTACAGTAACTAATCTGCAACTAACAATGTACAGCCTCACATATACAAATAGTACATGGAGACAATAAAGTTATAGGATAGGAAACTTTGACTTTTAATGCAAAGTAATATGGTAGAGAGATCAACAAATAGCCAAAATCTAACATTTTAATTACTTCTTTATTCTTGTTTTTTGCCGTCAACACGTTTTTCATGTTTTAGTGCCATCCACAGAACAACCCTGCGTCCTGATTCATTGACTCGCTGACTGCCAGTCGCAAATGAAGCAATAAGCACAGATGCAAACAAGCACATAGAGCAGAGAGACTATAGCAATCACCCTGCATTTCAGATAGATTATTATCTCACAGCAGATCAGTCTGTTGCAGGAAGGGACCCATAGCAGCAAGGACAGGAAATGAAGATGTGGTTTAGCCTCTTTAGTTCCTCGGGAGACCAGTTGATAAGGCGGTGGGCACATACGGTTCAGTCACCGTATCTTGGGAATGTCATGTAGCCAAATAGGCAGGAAGTGAGCCTTTGGATAGATAGGCAGGATTAGAATCAGCTCCTCCACCCAGGTTTGTCCCTTGATTTGATTCCCCTTTTTTGGAAAACAGAAATCTGCCTGAAAATACTGGAGGAAGAAATGACAGCAAGTAATATTTAGCAGCAAAATGTCTTGAAATCAGCAGCTGGACAGTCTAACTCTGGTCACACTAATCACATTCTACGTCATTATTGCAGTGGGCAGTTTTTTTTTTTCTTTTTCAAAAAGGGAATTTTTAATATCTGAAGCAATATCAGCTTGAACAAACAAAAAAGTCAATAGCCACAGCATCCAAGCATACATCTCCCACTACAGATATGGACAAAATTGTTGGTTCCTCTCGAATTTGATTTAAGCTGTGAAAATAGAAAAATGAAAGTTTGACATTTTTCAGTCATGCTTCAACAGAATGATCTTAAAAAAATAAACCTGGACAAAAAAGGTGGTACCTCTAGAAAAGACTGAAAATAGTGACCAAAGGGACATAATAAATCAAAGTGTGTCCACTAACTAGCAACTACAATCTTGTAATGAGCTGGTGCACCCATTTATAGAGATAAAGCTAGTCCCTGTGCTGTTTGGTGACATGGTGTGTATCGCTCTTATTGTGGACCAGAGGAAGCAAAGGAAAGAGTTGTCTCAGGAGATAAGAAAAATGGACAAGATAAAGGATAATTTAAAGACTGTAAGTCTGTCTTGAGAAAGCTTGATGTTCTTCTCACTACACTTGCACATATTAATCAGAAATATAAGATCAATGGGACTGTAACCAATCCCCCAGATGTGGCCACAGGTGGAAAATTGATGACAAATCAAAGAGATGGATAATGGTAACAAAAGAGCCCAGAAACCTCAAAAGAGATTAAGGGTAAACTTCAAGTTTAAGGAACACCGTTGTCACCATCCGTCCTTGTTAGAGTCAAAGTGTACTTAATGGAAGATAACCAAGGGGGACATGAGTGGTAGAAAAAAAAAATAAAAAATACATGTTGACAAGCCACAAAGCTTCTAGACGAATGTCCTTTCTGCTAAGGCACATCCACTCTGTGGATCAATAGAAAAATAGAATAGAAAATAGAAAAATCATCCCTTCTGTGAAACGGGGCAGATGTTCTGTTATGTTCTGGGGTTTATTTGCTTCATCTAGCAGAGGGTGTCTTGAACCTTTGCAGAGTACAATGAAATCTTAAAACTATCAAGGGTTTCTAGAGAGAATTGTGCTGCCAAGGGTCAGAATGCTTGGTCTCAGTCACAGGTCATGGGTCTTGAAACACGATAATGACCCAAAACACACAACTAAAAACACCCAAGAATTAATGCATGAAATAAAATGAAACATTGGACTATTCTGAAAGCGACCTTTTATGAGCCCAGCCCTAAATCCTATTGAGAGTCTTTGGAAGGAGCTAAACATGCCGTCTTGCTAAGGCTGCATTCAAACCCGAGGCAACTAGAACAGTTTGGTCATGATAAGTGAGCCAAAATAGACCCCTGCTTGGCCTAAGTAGCTGGGGCGTCACGTGACAAACTGGAGGCAAAACAAAGCGAGACTGGAAGCGAACATGGTTATAGTTGCCTAGGAAAATATAGTCTTGTTGTGATTTTAGATGCCAAAACCGACAAAATAAGAATGTTACCAGATACCATCCACTGCCATAAAGAAAAAACGTAGATAGCTTTGGCTAAATGCAGTTAGATAAAAGGACTGGACTGAAAACATCAACAATAACTCTTTTTGTTTGCAGTGCACACTCTATATGGAATACATTGTCAGTAAAATTATAGGCTTTAGTAACATTAGTAACATTATAGGTTAGACTAAATTGTGAGTTTGCTGTAAATTTGGGGGATCTCTGTTACATGTTACCTGCGCTTATGCTAACCGTTGTGTGTTTCAGGTGTGTCCAGCTAAAAGTTGTATTTGTTATGTTAGCAAGTGATATTATTTCTAAGCTTTCAATTTGTCCTTTGTATATACGCTCGGTTTCTCAATGAGGTAAATGTCTGGCCATTGTACAGTAGGCAGTCCTGCCGAATCCTTCATCCAGTGAGACTTCAGAGGTCTGTGAAAGGCGTCAGTCAGAGTCAACTTTTTAAAGTAACATTAATGGTTTCGGTTGGTGAGTGCACTAACATAGTCATTCAAATGTGAGTTTTCCTCATCCATTCCTAAAAAAATACTCTTTTAAAACAGGCTAACTGGCAATGTTAAGATTGAGAGATTTTGCCGCCAGCGAAGACCAGACCACTGAAATATGTCAAATTGTTTACAATCTGTGAAGGGGTCTATATATTGGTTGATTGTAGGGATTGCCTCAAAGGTTGTGCCACAAAATTATGTCAAGGGTACCATTCGTTCAGACAGTTTAATGAGTTTTGCGTTTCTGTTGAGGAATGGTTCAAAAGAAATGGCGGACTTTTACTTTCTCATTTTTATTGCATAGGAAATGGATCCATTGCTATATCAGTCACATGACCCAGATTGTCACTTTACAGCAGCCTAAACTTCCCCTTTAAATATGACAGCCAACTAAAGATTTTACATTGCCCATAATGACTGATGAAAGAGATGGCTTGAATTTCCTACTTCTCCCTTCTCCTTGCTCCTGCTCTGCATCCTCATTTCCCCCCTTTCAACTCAGCTGGTACTTGCAAAAGTACCTGTAGTATTATCAACAGATTAGAGATGTTAATAATGAGCTACTGCCGGATGTAAAAACAAACAAAAAAACAACCCCCTGTGGTTGCTATGGTAATGCATCATAACAACTGTCTCGACAGGACAAAAATACTAGAAATTCAAACTTGTATAGTGGTAATAGCCCAAACACACAAAAAAATGTATGTTAAGTTTACAAGCTTTGGATAGCATGTTTTTTTAGTTTCCACAAGGGCAATCTTAAATCGTGTTTTACAGTAACATGATGCGTGCATAATCTGGATAGGAAGGTACAATAGTTTTGATAATGTCACCATTGTTTCATGTCCAGTTGAAGTGATGGCTAAAACATTGTTATCCATGGTAATATTTCAAAAAGTTTAATTAGCCAAAATAACTAGCTTTGTAAAAACTGGTCTTATTTAATATCCCTCGTCTACAATAATTGGGGAGGGCAGTGTGTAAAGTGTTCCACTAGACCAACAAAAGAGTATTCAGTTCCTTTTATGACAAAGAAGTATTACAGATAAAAGCTGTTACTGACCTATTTCAAAGAACATTTCCATCAAAGTGACAAAAGATTCAAAATCAAACTTTAAAGATGCAGCAGCGGAATAAAGTTGATAAATGGAAATAAGTAGCATCTGGCCGTGCCCTTAGATCTTCATACTGCATTATTGGCTTTTCTGTATATAAATGTAAATCAATGTGGAGTCTTGGAGATAATATCGAAGAAGGAGAGGACCCTGACCCTGCATTTCATATCCACAAAGAAAGAACGTGTCCTGCATACAGCTACCTGTCGCCTAACTTTTCTGGAAGTAACCCAACGGGGGAGGTGGTAAGTAGCAAAAGGCAAAGGTTAGAGGAGATCTATCCAGCTGATAAGCAGGGAGAATATTGAGTATTGAAGGAGACAGGAGCGAGGGCAAATGAAAATGAAATCCATCAACATATACAGTAAAACCCATACAAACGTATTGATTTCTTTATTGAGTTAGGACCAGAAGGACAAAGCAGGAGACAGCCATCTAGTTGCTACTAAGCTGGCTGAGTCTTGCTTCCAATAACAATGGATTCACAGCCAAATATATAATTACACACATGCCCAAACCCACAAAGCATTTCTGTTGTCAAAGCAATGGATCCACTCCTCTCACACACTCTATTCCCTCCTCCTGGTTCCCTTCATCTGCCTTGCCCCTCTCTGTAGTAAGCTCTCTCACACACAGAAACATACAAGTCAAGCAGCAGCATGCACTGACTGAAATGACAATGAACCTCTTTCACTTTTGTCAATCGACCTGTTGACACAAGATCGAAACACAATCAGTCTGAATTAGAGGTAGCTTGGCACAAACTTATGAGAATCCCAGTAAGCTAAAGTGACAATCTGGTACGAATACATCCATCCCCAATCCTTCCTTTTATTCACTCGGAAGCTCATCCAAATGTCTTGAAATTCCTTAAGATAAACTTGGGGCAGCCAAGTCAAACCACCAGGGATGATGAGAAATAAGAAGAACCCGCAGATCTCTCAGTTACTGCTGTATTTGGAAATGCTAAATGGAACTTTTAAAGACAACGGCAGTCTGGCAAAGTGGATGTAAAAATAATGTGTCTTGACCCAAAAGGATGTTTGTAGCCCCGGTAAACTACCGGTCTTGGCCCAAAGACTCTGAAATATTTACTTTCACAAAAAATTTCTAGAAAGGGTAGCTGCACCGGATCATTTCAGGGGTGGTACTGATCCAATGCCGAACAGACTGGGGAAAAAGTAATGAAAAACAAAATGCTCTGATGAGGTTTCTGTTGCTAATTTTTTGTTTAAGATTAAGTCACAAATCCTCCAATATCCTTCAGCCTTTATTGGTTCAGTATGACACTATCATGAGTAGGAAAGAAAGTCTGGACTGCTGTGCCAAATCCTGACAGCCTTTATAGCATTCCCAACGGCTTCATGTGACAGAAACACAGATGGATGATGGTTGTCAAATCCGTGATTACAACCTCCTAGAAAAAGAAGTATAAAAAAAAAATAAAAAATCAAGTAACACAACTATAGTGAATAGCTAAATATTGCCATTATAAAAACCTAAACATATGGCGTGTAAATCAGCATGTGTCGCTTACAGTACATGTAAAGCAAAACTGTACTTTTCTTAATTTACATGCGGTGGTCTGTGCTATGTATTAAGACACAGATAATTGTAGGACTTCTCTTAGCTCCTTAGTGCAGCTGAGGGTTCTCATGACCTCCCTAAGCTAAAGGAAGGCTCCTTATCCTACCATCTTCCGTAATGACATCACTTTCTGAAAATCACTTATGACAACCGGTAATGCCTTTTAGCTAGAGAGTCCTTGTAATAAAATTTGTAATTTCAGTCACAGACTAAATGTAGCACCTGTACCTCTTCACTATTTCTTAAGACTTTTAAATCCCTTTGTCTCTAGATCATCTTTCGGTACGTTACAATCAGCCTGCAAGAGACCAGCTCTAGAGTCCGGATAAACTGTGCAGATACTGACAGGCATGGTTGCCTCATAGATTTTGAGGTCCAAGATGGACCTTGAAATGGTCCATTAATCTGCTACAGAAACCAGACTCTGACACACAGTCAAAAGAGTTTCAAAGTTTTAGTGTGAAAGGGGAGGCTAAAATGTTACCAGCAGACAAACCACGTTCACATTTCAGTCACATTTCAGGGCAAATGGACAGTGGTCGCGACATGAAGTTTTGGCAGGTCGACAAAATCCTTGATCCATTTAGGCACCAGAAGAGAGTCAAGGAAATATAACCTACAGTAACATAACTGTCCACAAAGAATAATGGCTTAATGCTTTTAGATTGTTTATGCCAAATTCTGATCATATCTGACGGTGGTGTACTCCTCTGCTGTAGTCCATCTGTTTCAAGGTTCATCATGTAGTTACACTTTCTAATGAGCAGTTATTTATCTGCCTCTGCCTTATACGTATCATCTGGAATCAACATACTCTGTTCAGGTTCACTTCTTTGAAGACTCTTTCTAAAAAGGAATAATTGAGAAAACGTCCCATAAGGTCAGCTGATTCCTGTATACATTAAGCAGTCTGGTACCATAACCAACCAATGCACCATGAATCCCCTTTTTTCCCCAATTCAGATGCTTGGTTTGATCTGACCTTTAGGTTCAACTCATGCTTCATCACGACCACCAGTGCAATACACGAACCAACCATTTGTTCACATACATTCCCCTTGTTGAATCTGTCTCATGAAGAAATAAGTAAAATCTGAAAGCAAAACAGGTCTGAAAGAAGTACTAGCTGGATGTAAAGACGGGACTATTGAGGTCTGTGTGCTTAAACAGACTTAATGTGCAAAACGTTCAAAGGATATGAATACTTGTGTCAGGCTCTCTGTGTACTGTATAATGGTAATGATCCTCTTTTCAGGGCGGAAATGATCTCCATAATATCAACAACTCATGAGTCATTTATTTATTTATTTTTTTTTTTGTTTTTTTGAGCTTTTTACGGCACTAGTGGCTCGTTTTTTGTGACAGTAGGCTGACAGGAAAGGGGGTATGAGAGAGGGGGGGGGACATGCGGGAAAGGACCACAAGCCGGATTCGGACCTGGGTCACCCGCGTTGAGGACTAAGGCCTCCGTACATGGGTCGTGCGCACTAACCCCTGCGCCACCTGCACGCCCATGAGTCATTTATAAACTGGGGCTACAATAGGCCACTTCAGATTTTAACAATTGAAGCTCCGCTAATCAATGTTTCTTTCTTTTATTATTTGTTCAATCTTAGGTATAACATAAGATGAAACTTAAGTTTCAGTTTACAAGTTTAGTCTCAAGGCCAAAACTTGGTTATTCAGATGTTTTTGATTCAATGAAGAGACTACCAATGCCATCCTATGGAAGTTTGTAGCAAGGAAGATATAAAACCTGTCACAAGCCCTGATGAAGTGGGATGCAGGATTGTTCTTGCACAGAGGTAAGGTAACAGAGAACCACCATGGACCTGTTGGAGGACGCAGAGAATGGCAGGTTTCAGCTAAAGGCCAAGAAAGAATGACATGAGATGGAGGGGAAAATAAGACCTAAGCACTATGCCTTAGTTTCGGTCCTTGAAGTCTGTTGTCCTGCACTTTTATGATGCGTCTCTGATTCCACGCCAGGATTAAATGGTTAAATAATCTGATCAATAGGCAGTCAAGTTTTTCAGGTGTGCTAAAAAAGAGACTCTAAATGGTGCAAGACATTGGACCTAGAGAACCAGAATTAAGAAACCCTAACCTAACACAAGAGATGCTCTGGTGTAAAATGAGCACAAAATCTATGACTGGTGGTCCCCAGCTGATGACCCACTTATGTCTA
>JAUZNJ010035735.1:0-12131 GCA_034780135.1 Jordanella pulchra
CAAGAATTTTATGTGACAGACCAACACAAAGCTAGTGGTTATTTGTGAGGTAACATCAGATCAGAATCAGAAATAATCCCAGAGGGAAATTACTTAAAGTAACATGACGTATGATTTGCACAGTTTTTAAAAATATTTGAGGGATTAAAAAAATGAAAGGTTTGCTGCGTATTAGTGTCAAAACTTCTCAGTCATTGCAAATGACAAATGGAAATCTTTTGATTTAAATCATTTTGCTGTATATTTAGAGCTTTGCAGCTAGAAGGTGAAACCCTGTCTTGTGCAAACACTAATAATTGTTCTTCTATTGTTTTTCTATGTTCAACTCCATCTATCTGTTTTTTTTTGTTGTTTTTTTTTACTTCTGAAGACAACCTGCCACTCCCATGTTTCACTGGGTCTTAGATTTCTTCCAAAAATGTGTTTTGTTTTAAAAACAAAAAGTTAACTTCATGTCCTTGTAGACCAGAGCACCTTCTTCCTCACATGGTTTGTTTTTTTGATTTTGATGGTGCGTTTTTCAGCCTGCTTTAGCCTTGTTTTCTCCTCCTATGAAACTTTATCCTTGATCTATCTGGTCTGTTCTTTTTGTCATTTTTGATCCTGAAACCATTAAGCTATTCATTCATCATTCTGTATAGATTATATGTTAATTGAATCTAATGACTTATTTCTTGCAAAATTGGCTAAATTAATTGGAATTTAGTTAGGAATATCAAACTAAATATATTTTTTTCAGATGAATCTTTTGAGAGATTAATAACTTTAATTTTCCTTCCACTTCATAACCCTGCACAGCTTTAGAAAAAACTAAAAATGTACCAGTATCGTCCTGTGGGAAGGGTTTTAAAAATAGCAAATCTGGTCAGACTTAATGGACACAAGTTTGCCTTAAGGAAGAATAGTTCTGGAAGATATTCTTTTACTCTACTTTGTTGCTCTGCTCTCTTGGTTGTAACTTCATACAGTGTTAAAAACCACGACGGTCTGAACATTTTTTTAATGTACTCTGTTGTTTTTTCATGATGAGTGTTTTTGCAATCATGTAGGGTTCGTGATTAGTTGAACCAATAGAATCTGAATGATTTACGACAATTCATTACTTCATGATGAAAATGCTAACTATTTTGGCTACTTCTAGTTTATTGGTTTATATGAAAGTTAAGAATGGAATTCAGTATCACTGGAAAGAACAGTTGCAATTTTTTCTCTAACAAAACATTTTTGAAAGCTGCTGGAGATCAGAATATTTCCGTTCTCACACTCGTCATTCTAATATCCCAATCTGGCCTTTGTCTCTGTCTCCTACTCAGGTTTTCCTCCCAAAATCTGACACCTTTAGGTGTTTCTGCTACGTGTTGACAACAAGCTGATGGAAAGTAGGGGACTCAGACACATGTACCCCATTACAAAGCAGTTTTCACCATTGAAGGGTATTATTTTTCTGTACCTGGACAGCTGGTATGTGTTTGATGGCAGGATTTAGTAAGTGGCTGTTGGCAAGGAGAAAAGCCACTGAGCATTTGTCTGGAGAAGGAAATTTCTTTTAAATGCCAGACTGGGCACAGACTTTCTCCCTGTAGATGTCTAGAAAAAGGCTTCTTGGCAGACTTTGCACACCCATTAATTTTAGACCAAATATTTACCGTGCATCTCATGAAAACCATTGCATCCCATATTTCTTTTTCCAATCCAGGTTTTAAATAGTTTGGGCCAATTCATGCTCCACCAAGATGGACTTGGACCGTCCCCTTCTCTGCAGGCCCATGCTGGAGTTAATTTGCCACATGGCTCCACTGAGTCTTAACCCCAGATTCAATTTAATAATACCTCCACATTTACAACATGTGACCCACTCTTGCATTCAACCCATTTCCAGAGCTGGCAAATAGTGGCACTTCAGTGTTATGTGAGCCATGCTCACCTCTTGAAACTCATAGGGCACAAGAAGAAAACATGCTGTTTTGGAACTCCCAAACTTCCTGTACCGCCAACTGTGTGCTGCACATAAAATCCCATCCAACTTCCAGCTGTCTGAGGTTTGCCTTATTATGTGTTTTGCAAAACATCTAGAACAGCCTACATGAGCATTTAAGGTCATCAGCTCAGCTATTAGACTTTTTTATTCAAAGCTGAATTAACTAAAGACCCTTATCATGCCAGCAATCAAATAAATAACATTTAAAAAGCATTAGGTGTTTTTTGGCTATGTCTGCCCCAATCCTGCTTTGGCATCCTTTCGGAGCTGTTCTTTTGCTTGGCAGCAAGCCCAAATGTCGCACTCTGTGTGGTTAGACTGTGCCAGCCAAGTGTGCTGCTAGTCCCTCTACCTCCTCACTGTACTCCTGCTCAGCCTTCTTTTTGCTCCATGTCACCTATCAAAACCTTTCATGGTTTTTCACAGACAGCCTGTGCAGAATTTGTTGTGTGTAAAGAAAATCATATTGTATGACATTTGAAATTGTCTTAAAGCATTTAATTTTTTTATTTTGCAATTACAAACTTCTGTGATTTATTTGTAGTTATTTTACAAAATAACACAAATCAACAGATACATTTTAAATTGAAATAAAACTATTGTTTTCCAATCATTTTACATTCCATAACAGCTAAAGTGGTGTTGTATTTAGCAACCCTAAGTCAGTCAAAGTAAGGCATGACTAGGCCATCTTTTTGCTTGCATTTGCCTTGATCAAAGCCATTCTGATGTTTATATGGAGCGCTATAGGTAAAAAAAAAAAATAATTTAGCTGCTGCCGCAATGTGTTAGTTCCCAGTGCCGCACAGTGTAAGAGAGAACATTATGAATTAATCTGAGCAGAGCATCTTCTACATCTTTGGTGGGCCCCCTACTTAAATTGGTTTTAAAGTGCAAAGTAAGAATTTTGATGGTCACCTCTCTACAGCTCTGCCATTTACAACTACTGACTTTGCCTGGTTCCTTAATTAATGTTTTCCTTACTCAGTTCAGGTTGATGTCAATTAAATGAAATATGCAGTTGAGGGATTGAACAGTGCTGTGTGAGATGTTCAAAACTTTAAATGTCTCATTACCCTGTAGTATTTATGCTGAGACTGAAGCCTGCCATAAATTAGATTACTTCTGAAAAGATAAACTAGGTTTGATTATGAGACTTTATAGGTGGGATCAGAACAAGAGGAACTGGATACAAATGTATGCATATGTGATCATTATTACCTAAAGTCCAATGCCTACCTTTAAAAAATGCCCCAAATCTATTTTTATTTTATTCAAATCTGTTATATTTAGTAAAAAAAAATAATTCACTGTATTTTCTAATTGAGAAACTACACGCACATATTTTTCTAATTTACTGTAGGAAATATGCTGTTTTATGCAGTCTTATATATATTAATTTTCTTTGGCATAACTGATAAAAAAGAATACTAAACTTTTTAAATTCGCGAAGGAAAAAGGACATCAATACTGTTTGCTTTCTTTAATTTTGGGAGAAGTGCATGACAATGGACTCATCCTCCGTTTATCCTTTCATGGTTCAAGATATTCATGCATTTCTCGCATCGCACTGGTCAAACCTTATTAAAAAGTAGGAAAGCTGGAAACAAAAACAAGAGGTAATTGCAGACTCTTTGTCCCATGTGTTTTATTTCTGTAATCCCCACTCTATCCAGAGTCTCAGCTATTCAGTGTGCTGAAGCGAAAAGGTCCGAGCCTGTCATCTGGGCTCTATATTAATTACAGCCCCTTGTCCTACAGTTTCTGCTCCACTAACAGAGTGACATCTTTGACATCAGTGTTCACGAGTTGTCAAGTCGAGGTTTTCTTCCCAGGTTGACACTGGGAATATGCAGGGTCAGCTTGAGGAGTCTGCATGTCTGTGAAAGTCACATACAACCCACCCATTGTGAAAAGATAGATAAACAACCGACAGATTGACACATGCGCACATAGACAGACTGACTCTTTGCTTGCATCCGCCCTGCTCCATTCAGCCCATCTGCCAGGTCTCCAGAGCCAATTTGACAGGCAGCTCCCTAACAAGCTTTACAGTCTTTCCTTGTCCCTGAGAACTGATATGATATGGAGAAAGAATTGGATTTATCCTACAGAAATGATTGTTGGCTTTATTACCCACTGCAGAGTTTGACAGTTCTTGTTTGTTTCTAATGACATTTACTGCAGATTGATGTCAGAAGGAGCTGCAGCTCATCCATACTTGTCCCTTTGGTTTGTGTTATAGATTTTGTTATGTATTTTTTGACCTCCTGCTTTTTATTTCTTTACATTAGAACTTATCTTTCTATGTGAACTTTCTGTATTTGAAATTACTGTATGGGGGATTAACATAGCCTTTTAAAGATTATTTTATCTCTTTTCGACATTGCATCATGTTGTAAGAACTTCAATCAATTTATTTGTTTTTGTGACAGAGCAACTGAACGTAGAATATAACTGTATAGTCTGGTTTGCAGTTTCCCTATACTCCTGTATCAATTAATAAAAACAGTGCAATCAAAGAAAACAACAACAACAAAAAACATAGTAATCAGTTGGAGAACTTAAATAGATACTCATTTGAAAGAGTCTATATAACAAAATTGCTTTCACTATTGCTGTCCAAATATCTGATTTGTCAAAGAGGTATGAAGAAAGACATTGTTTTGAGAGAATCAGAAGAAATCTAGTTATACAACATCCCCTCCATGAAATGTTTTGCCTGCTAAATTACGCTTCTTTTCAAGAACTGCAAAAAAATAAAATTTCTTTACACTACAAATTCAAGGTGTGTAGATACTTTGTAAATACTTTTTACTTTTTAAACAGTAAAGTGAAGCAAGTAAAAAAGTTAAATAAAACAATTTATCCAATGCAAGCTTTGACCAAAGATTTAAACTTGTATTTGTGCTTCCAGTCTAAGGAGCTTGCCTGGTTCACGTACTGATGAGCCATGACTATAAATGTTCCAGGTTCTTGAAGCACACTGTGTGTTATTAACCATTGGCCTTAAGCAAAAGAAGGAGAGTCCCATATGCTATCATCAGCAGAACTGTTATGTCTTTATTACAGACCACGAATGAGCAGCAGGATGATCAAAGCCAGAAACTGTAATAAAGTAATTCTGACTGATGTCATGAGTGCATTAGGTCCTGTTTATATAACTTGAAATCTGGAGCAAGGTTTTGATAAGTAAACATGTTATATGTTGCATATATTGCACAGTTTTTACCCAGTTTATGTTTATTGTAAATTGAAGGTACAAGGGATTCAAATATAAACTTAATGTCCTGCTGTTTGCAGTCTTGCCATGTTTTTTATGTTTGTGTTTCTAGATTATGTCAATTAATTAAGCCCATATTTTTTTAACTTCCAGTCCTGTGCAGTATTTTGTTGTCTCTGTGCTCTTCATCATGTGTGCATGTATTCCTGTTGTCTTAATAAAATAAACTCTTTAAACTAAATATTCAGATAAGATTGGACCACAAAATGTTAAATGAACTATATTTAGTACTATAAATCACTTACATTTTCTAGTTACATGGTATATTTATCATTTTAACCATCTGATCTTGTACTGTAACAATAAACATATTATAAGTTGATATTAGTTTTGTAATCAGGTGATCTGCTCTCAAAGATCACTCCATTTGGCTGCTAAACAGAAACGGAGATAAACACAAATAATGGGAAACGATGCCATGATGGTCATAGCTAAAGGTATTAAGCAGTCTCTTTGTTTGACTTCAAATTCCTCAAATTTGGACAGAGGTTCCATTTTAAGTAAGCCGATATCGCTTCACAAGTGCTGCTGTAGCATATGTGAAGATAACAATACACTGTTCTGTTTGGTAAATCGAGACAAAGAGATGAGGAGAGAAAGAGGCCATAAAGCTATCCATCACCCCCTTTATCACCCCACCTCTGCATCTCCATATACACTCACACACAGGGCTCTAATCCTGCCTCTTAGGAGTGTAAGTGATAGCCTTGTGTAACATTAAAAACAGGTTTGATCTGATCCAACTGGCAAAGTCATTCATGCAGCACATTCCGGGGTGGGATTGAGAATCTAAAACCGCTAAAGATCCGTCTCACTTTCCTGCTTGTGTCATGATCAGCAGTAGTACAGTAACTTGCCTTTCCTGTGTTTCTCCATTTCTATCTTATCTTTGATCCCCCTTTCCCTCTGTTGTCTCCTCTAACTCCATGGAGAAGGTTGCCTTTTTATTTGAGTTCAATCATTAAATTGGCTGGCCACGTCCTGAACAGGCATTGCTCTAGTCTTCTACCAGCTTCCCCGAGGGACACACCCTGTGCTCTTATCTCTGCCATAAATCCCCCTTAAATCCCCTAATCACCGATTAATGGGGCTGTGGATTGGGAGCACCATACTGTGTTTGGTCGCCTTTATTTCAGATGTAAATTACAGATTTTTGTCAATGTATACCTGGTATCGTGAGGTGTTTGTGTAGGATGTGTGTATGATATGTCATACTCCTCGAACACTTGATAATTATTTTCTCTGCTTGTGACCGTGGCCACTCGTATTAGGAGAAATTAAACTATAAAACTTTTTCTCATAAGTAGTGTAAATCTTTGGATTAGTTCTGTGCAGGAATTGGAGTGAACTGTGCTGCATTGTGAAACAGTTTTATCATTCAAGGAAGCAGACACATTATCCTGTCTCCCTACCTCAAGGGGCTACATTGACAGCAGATCTAAATTGCTTCACTGTCCTCCTCCCCTGAGTTCTTCTGACTAAAGGGCATGTGCCTGGCCCCCTTGCTCTTCCCCACACATTTCCAAGATAGTAGCCATGGAAAAAAAGCTGTGTGACACAGGCACACTTCTTTTTAAGCTATGGAAATCACTGGACTGTAACTGATTACCACTGCGAGGTAATTGTTTTTTGTCTGCCTTTTTCTTTTTAGTTTCTCTCCAGCTTTACGTCAGTTATTCCTGTGTGCATGTATGTATTGAAGGGAAAATAGTTAAGTTTATACATTTTGCACACATGGTCCTGGCTGTATTTGTTTGTGGACTTTCAATTGGGGAGGGGAGGAGGGCTTCGTCCAAGGAATGACTGGGTCTGAAAAAAATAACCTTGTCTGGCTTTTTGTGGTCATGAGGCTTCTGGGAGTTATGGATGCTGCTGGGTTGTCTTTCAGAAGAACTTTATTTATTGCAAACTCCCACACATGCAGTGGCGAAAAAAAATCATCAGATTCTTACAGCTAGTTTCCTTTTTGAACACTGAAATTCATTGCACTGCATGAGAGAGTGGTCACCAGGAGATTTTGACTATTGCATTTCATAACAAGGACACTATTATTAGACAGCTTATTAACAGTCACAATTAGTGCAGATAAAAATGGAAAAACAACAACACCAACAACAAAAACAAAAAAAAAAGTTGTCTCTTTGTATTGTATAGATCATAATTTAGGCCAGCTTTACTGTGTGGTATCCAAAACAACAACAACATATTAAAATCCAGTGTGATCAACAATAACAGTTCAAAATGATAAAAGAGCAACTCTAGCCTTCCTGTTACCTGCTTAAAGTCTTGCTCTTGCCGGTACAACATAAGTAAAACATACGCTGATGTTTTTCAGTAATTGGAGATGCAGCAAGCAGCGTTTCAAATGTTAAACTTTTAGAAGGATCAATGTTGTACGGTGAACTGTTAGCCTTTGTGTTATTTTTTGAAAGAAATTCTCACTCTTAGCCTTATAAACTCTGTTGTCATACAGACAAAAGTAGTTTCCTTTTGAATAAATCTTTTTAAAACTCTGGTATCCTCCCGACTTGATTTCAAATGCTCCACTGATACTCCAAGTTAACTTTAAATAGTCTTTCCTGATTAATATTGTCCACACCAATAAGATTTTCACTACAGATACAACTCCTGGTAAAGCTTTTATACAATGATCTTAAGAAGTTTAGTTTTTGTTTTCTTTGTTTTACCTTTGTTTCTGTCCCACCAGTGATTGACCTGAAAATTAGGTTTGGCACCAAAAAAACAGATTAATTAAAAAAAAAAACTGGTTGTCTTAATGTTGATATACAAATAATAGCTGCTGATCTGATGACTAGGAAGATGGCGTTAGCTTACTGAGACTCCTCACAAATGTTATTACAGTGCTCTTTTATCTGGTTCTTGAGGGTGGTAGGAACCTGAGTTTCTGATGGAAACAATGCCTTGAGCCTTATGGATATGTTCTTTTAAACAAAAGGTTGTTTAGTGTCTCAGTCTAAACTCTGGGATGGGTCACTTGCATCTACATTTTGTTGTGTTATTTGATTTTGTTAGGTCATGTTCATTAACAGAAAAAATCTCTGAATTGTTTTTTTAATTGCCACTGCCACAAGCACATAGTGTTAAAATCTTTGAATGTTGTGTACAGGAGTTAATGAGGGAAAAAACACAGAAACTCACTAGCAAGTGCAAGGGTTAAGGCAAAAGGAGAATCTGGCCTCCGGCGCCAATCGATCAGATCCTTGCAGTAGAAGTCCCAGCTTCCCTTTGGTAAGGTTGTGTGTTGCATTAGCTGATCTCACATCTCACATTCTCTGTGTGCAAGCAAACCGTATGGGTGTGTGTGTGTGTGAGTTTATGTGTTGGGGGGTTTAGAAGGAGTTGAAAGCACTAGAGGAGAAGGAAGAAGGATGGGCAGCATTTTTAAAAACGGAGAAACTGCTGGGGGTGGGGTGAGGGTTAGATGACTCACAGTTTGGAGAAAGTGACTGAACAGTATGATTCAGTAGTGAAGTTTGGACTCTACTCCTCACTTAATTCGATTTTAGATTTGTGTTGCATTTGAAGGAATTAAATTAATTATCATCTTAGAGTGCTTCCACCTGTAGAATAGGTCATGGTTGTGTTTAGTCTTTGGTGGAAAAATTCAACTCCATCATTGTCTTTTCCTCTTGTGGATAAGTGGTGTTGCTGAGGTAATGGAGTTACAATGGATGGCAAATAATACACATATTTACATATACCCAACATGAATAGGCTTAGGGTTTAATTCAGAATGCTATAAACTGATTTCCAGTCTAATTCTCATCTGCTTTTTTAATAAGAAGACATTGTTTCACTTTCAGTTGGATACCAAGTTTGACATTTTTTCATGTAAATCCAACATAGTGATCTGAAGAGGTATAGTGGCCCAGAGGGGGCAACAAAATCCTAAAGCCACAAAGCCAATACAAAAGAAACAACATGACAACAATAGCAAGAACACAAAAAAAGCCACAGTAGGCTGTATAGTGTAGTGTAGCCACGTATTTGTTACCTGTGGTGTGCATGTGTGTGTGCTCTTGTTTTTAATACATTAAACTTATAATGGTTAGGTTTAGGGTAAGAGTCATGTTAGGCTGTAGAAATGAATGAAAGTCAATGGAAAAGCCTTGCAAAGATGGTGAGAGAAGTTTGTGTGTGTTCCTGTTTGGCCATCTGAGTTTTTCTTATGTTACAAGCAAAGTGAGGTCTGCTTTTTGTAAAATGAGGACATTTTCCTATTCCTCATTACAATTTTGCAAGGGGTTGGGTTTAGGACTAAGGTGTTAATTGAGTTTAGTGTAGGGTTAGGGCGAGGTATTTTCAATTCAGTTTGTTTATATAGCACCAGTTCACAACTCTAGTCACTTTATAGAGACCTTACAGTCAGACTTGTTATAGGTTTCTGTCATGGAAAATCAGCTGATTGAATCCAGACAATGACTTGCAAGACATGCTCCTTCTGGATAAGTGTTGGTAATGATTTTTGCTTGCATTTTGTCATTGACACTTCAGCAGTCTCTCACACTGATCATGCATGCAGCCACAGTAAAAAGGAAAAACTCCCTTTTAATAGGAATAACCCTCCAGCAGCAATTAGAAAAACATGGTTTAGCATGTTTTTAAGTGACCAAGTCCACATCAAAACATAATCCGTGCAGTCAGTTCATCAGGACTAAAATATTCTGTTCTTGTTTGGAGCGGCAGACACTCCACATACTGTTGGGTGACAGTGCTGGGACTTATCAGTGAAAGCTATCTGAGGCCAGCCGGGCTATCTGGGATTTCCCGCTGCTGTTCATAGCAGCTGAAAGTATATATCAAGGAGTTTTAAGGTTTTTGGTAAAAACTGCATCTATCAGAATGAACAATCATTCCATCTGATCATTCATTTCACGGCCAGGTTTTTAACATTTTTAATGGTTATCGGTTTTCCTAAACTGTTTCGCCACAGTTCATTAAGAAAATGTTTTAGTGGCAGAAGAATGATCAGAGCTTGCTCTCTTTTCCTTGTGCATAACAATCTATTCTCCTCGTTTTTTAAAAAACCTGTGGAGTTAAACCCCTTTATATTTAATAATTTGTAATATGCAGACAGCTCTGCAGAAGTGATCATGGCTTGTAGTTTCTGTCTCAGGAAACTCCTAGATTAGATTTTTTTCTGATTGGTTCACACTCTGCGTCGAGCTGTAAAAGTTCAGATATCTGAACTCCAGCGTCGAACACTCAGAGGCTCAGACACTGGTATACCAAAATGCTCCCACACTTGGATGCCGAGACGGTCGGATGTTCCGCTTTTTAAACAAAAAGGGCCTCTTTAACACAGAAGTGTCTACAAAAAAATTAAAGATTACTCTAAATATTAAACACTATTTAATTCAAATAATGAAAGCTGGTTTGCCTGAGAAGATGCATACTTTTAAGGGAGAACTACTAATAATTTATTAATTTCTAATAATAACATCAATTTATTACAAAGAGTCTTCCAAGTTTTTACCTGTTATCACTGTTAGCAAAGGCTTAAATTTAAGAGTCATGATCAAAATGTCCTCTGCTGGACTGCTGGATTAATTATGTCTTACTGGCCATTCCCTGCATTTGCACTAAAGTGATTAATCTTTCCACAGAGCTGTCATTAATTATGCTGACTTCACTTAAAAAGATGTAGCAATGGAAGATGCCATCTCAGCACCAGCTACTGAGGAAAGTGGGGTGGGGGTTGGGTTGATGGCACATAAATGAGGCAGTGTGGCAAGTTCACGGGATGCTGGGTAAATTAGTTGCAGGCCTCTGCCTCCAATTAGACCTGACTCCGTTTAATTGGTGCTGAATTGGCTCCAAAGGTCTACGCTGGGAAATATGTTGAGGGGGGATGAGCCTTCTGTCTCCCTCTTCGACAAGAACCATGCATGAAACATGTGTATAGGAGCCTAGTCAAAGACCAACCCTTTAGGAATTAACAACAAGAAGCTGATTTACATGTAAATCAGCTTTGATAGCCACAGCTGACTAGTCAGGGAGTGATAGTAACGACCAGAGATGGCACTCGGGTGTTAACTCCTTTGACACAGATACTGACACTGATTTAGTTTCTCTAGCAGAGTGATTTCTGCTCTCAGCTCCCTGTTTGCAAGGCCACTGTGAGGTGCACCCTTATCTTATCTTTTATCACTTAATTTCCTTTTCCTGTCAAGGTGCACCAATCTTTTTTACAGTTCCCTTCCTTGTCTTTGGCTTTTTTCTTTGATGTGAAAAATGAATCACAGATTGCAGAATTGTTGACCTTTACTGAAGCAGTAATGCTGTAATTAAAAACTGATGTTCCATATTGACATGATGTTATCTCTACACCTAGTATATTGAGAATCTTGTTTTTTTAGGTTTTTCTTTTACTTTGTAGTTAATATATTTTGAATAAATGTCATGTAATCCTTTACATAATGTACTGTAATTATTCAATTATTGGAAACTCTTACAATGCAAAACCAAGAGAGTAGTAAGTATATCCCAAAAGTATTCCCATTTTGTCACCTAACAGCTTTAGACTTTAAGGCATTTTTCTTCATCTTTTTTTACTCTGATACACCTAAAATAATTACTGTGCAACCAGTGAACATTATAAGTCACCTCATTAGTACATAAGACGAGTTTTTTTGTATTTTATCTGAGCCTAAATACAGCTATGCATGCTTTAAGGTTTGCTAGAGAACATTATTGTGGAAACAGTATAATAAAGAGCAAGGAGCATAGCAGACATGTCGAAGATAAACTACTGAATAATTTAACTAGGTAATGAAACAGCATTTCAAGCCTTGAACATTTTAAAGAGGAATATTAAATGTAATATATATATATATATATATATATATA
>JAUZNJ010035736.1:0-12130 GCA_034780135.1 Jordanella pulchra
CGTAAGTCGCGCTGCTCAGCACTAGGCTCTGATGCTGCCTGGAATTGATAAGAGAATCGTTAAGCAAGCTGCCAAACCATGCCACGGAATCGGAGCACACGGAACCGGTTCTGAACAGGAACCGGTTCTGAACAGGAACCGGTTCTGAACAGGAACCGGTTTTGAACAGGAACCGGTACTCGATTCCCATCCCTACTAAATAATGTTTTATTTACCTCCTTGGATTTACATCACCTGAGACAGTCTGGCACCCTTTCCAAGGTGTATCCAGCCTGACACCCGTAGTCTGCCGAAGATAGGCATCATTTCATTCCTTCTCCTTTGTGTTCAGAGTAGCTTAGTTTAGTTGAGTTTTACCAAGATTTTTAACTGACATATGTTTGACTTGAAGTTGAGGATTTTGATTAATAAATTCTTATATTTTAGATGGAAGTTGTAAATTTTTTCCATATGGGTGCAGAATTAACGGTTTGACTATGATTTCAACTCAATTCACATATTATTTGTTGTCCTATATAAGATTTAAATAGTTTAGAACTTTTCTTTTTTTTATTTGTATTCAGTTTTTACTTGTGATTGTCAATTGTATTTTAGTTGTTCTTAGATTTCTTATCTGGTTTAGTTTTCATTTAGGAAAATTCTTTGTTTCAGTTTAGTTCTTATTTCTTTCAGTTATACTTTTAGTCTATTATGTTATAGTACTTACATACCAGGAGAAGAATAAAATAAGTAAACAAAGGACAGGAAACATAAAATTCCACACAAGGATAGACCGCTGCTGGGACACAACCAACCGGAGCGCCGTACCTGCAATCTGCTGGCATAATGCATCACAACGAAAAAACAGAGAAAACAGCCACTTGAAACCAAATATTAATGCATTACAATTAAGACACAAATAAAAACTAAGCAAATTCTTTTTTAAAATTCAGTGAGATTCAGTTCTATAAACTGTTATTTCAGTTTCACTTGGTGTTTATTCTTTTGGCAAGGTGTAGCTTTTATTTCACTTAACAAAAATGTTTTTAATTCTAGTGTCTGTCATTCGTTAGTTAACAGTAATAACATTGATCCTAACACATAGCAGTTTGTGTGTGTTCACAGAACAATACATGATAGTCCAAAATAATTAGATAAAAACGTAAAAAATATATATATTTTTTGTGCTGTTAAGATGATCTTGTCTCATTTCAAGAGGATGTCAACTCGATTCAACATGCTAATGCACTTAAAGGCTCAGACCCAAAGTCATAGCACTGTGTACCTTTGGAATGTGTGGGAGATGTCACATTCATATGCTGTGTTTGGATCAGGACTCATTCACACGCGGCAGACAAATGCTGCCTCCTTTTTGTCCAGTTGGAAAGACAGGTCCGCTGTATCCTTCCTGGCATCGAGTATCCCATGATTCATTGCAGCTGCTTTGTGCTCAGAGGAAAAAGTGAAATGGTGACAAACAGTGGTGAATATTATAAATGCAGTAAATTATAATAAAAGTAAGTGAATAGTTTTGTCTTAAATGAATGAAAATAGTTTTTTAAAAGGTTACGGAGTCAGATATGTGGCGGTAATGTTTGGTTTATTAAGAGGGTTTATTCTGTGACTGTGACTGCAGGAATATAAAAAATGTGCTACGAGGAGGAGGAGGAGGAGGAGGAGGAGGAGAAGGAGGAGTGTTTAACTGCAGCTCCTCACAAAAGTAATTCTTCATTAAAAAAACATAATTGATGTATTTTCCTCTGAGATGTGTTGTGGAGATAATGATACGTAGAGGAATAGAACCACTGCCTTCAAAAGCTGAACTAGTTTCACCATTTCTGAAATGACAAGAGAAATTCAGCTTCAAAAATATGTTCCCAGAAAGTGAAGCTACAATCATGACGTATCTCCAAGATAGAAGATTTATTTCTAGAGACGATAGTATTATCAGAAATTGATTTAACTTCAGAATTAACATGATTAAAAAGGTGGGCTTGGTTAGCTCCAAAGGAAATAGACCCCGGGTCTATTTATTTGGACTACGCAGCAATTCAGCAGCAATTTCATGGGTCTGACAGAAAAAGAGACTGGATTATAAAGTAAAACACATCTGCTTTGGGGGTAAAATACGAATAAAATCTGTCAATGGCAGAGAAAACAGTCAACAATTTCCAGAATTTCCCTCTTTTATCATATTTTGTTTGCAAAAAACAGGACAGTAGATATTTCTTTGCATAACGTCACTGACTCCTCAGCAATCCCTTACTGCATGTAGCAACAGTGGAGAAGAAAACTCCCCTTTCAATAGGAAGTAAGCTCCAGCTGACCAGAACCAGCAACCGTCTGCTGAGGCCGACGGGTTCAGGAAGACAGAAGCAGGCATAGAAAATGAACATAGAAGCACTGCTCTATGAATACTTTCTATGTTAGTAAAGCTAACAGTAAACTAGCCCCACAGGCAGCTCTGTCTGGCAAAGAAACAGTAAATCAGATGAAATCTGAGCCAGTTTTCATGTCAGAGGATAAAGCAGAGCAGATCCAGTTTGTCCCAGTAAAAGCTGAGCCCATACCTATGACTGGGAGAGAAACAGGACTAAACACTGAAACACAGGCCCAACTCTATTCCATTCGTTGAAAATGTTCCTTAAATTAAAGAAACACAAACAACATAGAAATGTTACATTTAAATTGAGGCCTAGAGATAAATTGGATATTAAACCCAGATTTAAAATCATGGACTTGGAAATTTCACAGCTAGAAGCAATACCCTGAGTGATTATTCTGTTTTGGTTCAGGAGGAGCTGAAGTCATGGTCTCAGTCTATTAGGTGTTCAACATAAGGTACAGTAAGTGCTGCCAAGCCAATCACCAACAGAAAAACTGGACTGAGGTAAATGGCTTATCCAGGTCAGAAGCTTAAAAGTATATATATTCTGTTGTTTAGCCATAAACCATGGTAATAATTTTGGACATTGAGGACCAATGTCCATGTTTCATCTTAACCATTTTCACTGGGATAGAGGGTGCAGTTTTGTCCCACAGTGCTGCTCACCTCTCCGGGCTTCTGCAACCTCCCTCTAGTCCACTCTACAGGGCCCTCCTACAGAGGTATGCCTACATCCACAGTGCCTTGAGGACAAAAGTTGTCGTTACCGCTCTCTTTCTCTTTTGCATGAAACTGACCTGGGAGGTTCACATCAGGCAGACAACATCATGGTACTATGCCAAAGGTCCAGATCTCCAGAATCATCAAGGCTTAGTCATGACTGTTGACATTTCAGAACCAACTTGCTGAGAAATAGACAGTTTGCAACATTGTCTGCTGAGTTTCAGAATTTACCGATCCTGACTGGAGGCAGGAGTTAATGTTAATGTTAATGGGTTTTTTCTTATGCTCATTACATTTTGATCACAAAATTATAACCAAATGTCATTTCATTGAATCCCCATCAACTGCTAGGTCACTCAAAGAAGACTCATTTAACCAAAATTTACTGAAGTCTGATTAAAAACAAATAATTTATTAAAACATTATTTGGCCAAACAATGTTTGATTCTCTTCTTGGATTTGCATTGTGAATTGGTTTGAAACACTCCAATTGCCCTCAGTTAGCCAAAAGCTAATTTAAACACTTTACAGATTCTTCTAGATAACAGAGATAGAGAGAGAGAAAATTTAAGGTATACACTATATACAGTAAATCTGTAAGGAGTCTAAAGTATTTTACAAACCACTTTTCCCTTTGTTAGACTAAAACCTGTTCATACTAATGATAAGAACAAATAGGTGCCTCTTTGTAATAAACTGTAGTGTCAGTTAGAAGGTGGACTCTGCATAAAATCAGCCTGGTCTGATGAATGCCAGTGACCCACTGTGGGTAAAACATGAGGGTTCCTTGCAAAGAGTAAAGATCTCTAACAAACACATTGATTCTGGACACATATTTGTTCAGGCTTGTTGTGCGTCTCCCAAACCCAAACCTGGGGAGGTCACCGACTTATTTGATATTGGCCCCATAGTTCACCAGTATTACTGTAGTCTATTGATTCCTATGGAGATGAGGTCCACTGAGTGATGCTGAGGTCAACCTCTAACTCTCACTGCATTTCCAACTCAATTCAAAATTCAGGGAAAACCCACCTATAGCTCAATATGCTGAGCTTGCCTGAAGGACAGACAGAAATGAACTGTGACATCAGATAGATTAAAGGATGTTATCATCTCTTTAGTACATGATGTGGAATTGAAGCAGCTCACATTCTTTTTGTTTTTTGTTGTTTAACTTTTAGATCTTTACAGCGTTCTAATGACAAGCTCATTTTCAGGGAATAATCTGCTATTATTTCCCATGTGTTCTTGTACTTTAAGGATAAAATAAAGTCCTTTTTTTAGCACACCTTTGAGGTGAGATTAATGTGGCGTGGATCTGAACCTGCTGCTCTGTAGCCGTTTGTTCCAGCACCGGTATTCTAATGATCCACAGCAGCAGGAACGTCTCCTCTTTGTTTATCCATGTGACCCTGACCCTCAGCCTAAAGTGCTTTGTTACTGTTGTTAAGCATTTTGTCATGATAACCTGCAGGTCAACCCACTTCCTCTCCCTTCCTGTAGCTGCAGAGACAGACAGCTAACCCAGCTGGATGTCTGCTGGGAGCTCCTTTGCTCTCATCTGTCATGCTCATGCTCAGGTGACACCTTTTGCACCTTAACTTCTGCTCCTTACCTGAATGTAGAAGGAGCCAATCTGCTCCCAGTAACCCCATAACCTCCCATTAACATAACCTTGTACAGATGAAATTAGCTGAATAAGTTGATGTAGTTGCTGTTTGACTTGAACGTGCAGCTTTGGTTTGTTTTTCAGCTAAACTGATTTATCACTGGTATATATATTTTATAAGCAAACATTAAAGAGGCCAAACATCAAGAAAAAAGTGTGTTCTTCTCACTGATTTCTTGCTTTTCATTTTCAGATGATGAAATAAAACTAAATTAAATTAAATTAAACTAAATTAAAATAAAGCAGATAATTGAAGTGGGCTTTCCTATGTCTGAAGTGACAACCTATATAAATAAAAGAAAATGAGCAGCTTAGTGGGATTATTAGAAAATGTACCAAAAGTGCACCTAAGACTACAGCACAGGTGCAAACATTTGGTGTCATGCAAGAACTGTTTGTACGAGCAAATCCGTTCAATCATCAGCTCTTCTCCAAACCTAATTTTCACAAATTGACCACATTTGTTGTTCCTTAGCAGTAATTGTCCGTTTTATTAGGCTGCATCGTTCTATATTCTGCAGCTCTGTGATTATAAAGGACATTTGATTGATGGCAGAACTATGGGTCACTACACCTGCGGCTGGTGTGTCTGGATCCAGGAGACTCAGGTTGAATCTGTTGTTATTTGATGCAGAAAGAACAGGTTGAACTCAGATTAATGATTGACATCACATGTTGATCCTCTGGCCTCCATCAGTAGTTTTCATTCACTGTTTGACTTTAAAGATGTTTTTGACACCATTTTCATGTTAAATAATTTTTATTTTATTTTTACTTCTGTAAAAGTGGAACCATTTCACTTCCTGCTCTTGTGATTTATTTCACTGCTTTCTTTTACTGCTCCTTTAATTCTGCTGCTCAGCTCTCAGTTAGCAGAATCTTTGTCTACAAGCTGTCAAAGTCTCTCTTCTTGTCTTCAAAGTCCTTCCTATGAATAAAGAAGCACTGGAAGCCTTATAGGATGTAATTGGGGTGGTAATTATGCAGATTTACATTGGACTGCATCAGGTTTACTGGGATTTGTTGAATCTGATGTGAAGCATTGGTAGGAGCCCACAGTGGGAGAAACAGGAAGAGAAATTTATGACAAGAATAGTAAAACATTGTGGCATGACGCCCAATGAGATAGCAAAAAGCAAAACTTCCCTTACAAAAAATAAATATATAAAGAGTATGTACAACAATATAATCTGAAAAAAGAATAATAATCTGAAAACAGAAACAAACTGTGAAAATTGTAGCCATTTTTTCCATACAATAAATTACTCACAAAGCTTTTCAATGATTACTTTTTAAAATGCATTTTTTTAAAACTGATTTTCTTAAATATGTTCTTTGCTTTTAATCATATTGGGACAGATTTATCTCCATAGTCCTGGATCCTGGAAAACGATGGTTCAAAACGCCTCTCAAGCCTGAAGAAAAGCCATGCTGTTGAGGGATGGAATAAATACGCAGACTGCTTGCCATACCCCTCAGCGCATACAGGCTAGTTCAGTTCTGATGGTTGTAGCTGCGGAGCAGAGTGGGATCACTGGGAGCTGTGGGAGCAGGTAGAGGAGGAACCACACCAGTGAGCTGATCTGGACCTTCTTCCTTCAACATTTCACATCCTGTTTGGACCGAGCCACTCAGAGAAGAGCAACGGCTGAGTTCTGCAGAACCTCCCAGGCGGACCGCTGGTTCCCCACCGGGACTGGCTGGATGAGGACCGGCACCGAACAAATCGAACCCGCGCTCCGGGTCGGTCTGAAGCATGTTCCTGCCGGTGCTCTTCCTCCTCTTCCTTGGTCCTCCGGCGTGGAGCGTTCACGTGTCATGGGAGAACATGAGGTCCGCTCAGATTAACAGCGGGGCTGACTTCGAGCCGCCAGTCTCCAAGCCGCACATCATCTTCATCCTGGTGGACGATCAGGGATTCCGGGACGTGGGCTACCACGGTTCCGAGATCAAAACTCCGCACCTGGACCGGCTCGCGGAGCAAGGAGTCAAGCTGGAGAACTACTACGTACAGCCGCTGTGCAGCCCGTCCAGGAGCCAGCTGCTGACCGGCAGGTAGGACACACCTGGACGCTCCCAGAGCAGAGATCAGATCTGAGATCAGAACAGATATGGACCGAAATCCTCCAATGATCTGAGATCAGATGATTTTAGTTTCATTTTCACTCATTTCAATTTAGTTTGATAACAAAACGTTCAGGAAGCTTCAGCAGATCCTGCTCCGCCCTCTATTGGTCAATCAGAAACGGGTGGGCGCCTGGGTCTGACAGGGGACAGAAGGGGATGGGGTGTCTGCAGTCCAAACAGTTAAATGCTGCTGGACTGTGGTCCATCTTAGAAGTTCAGGCTGTACGTTCAGACCGAGCAGCAACAGTCCGTCCCTCCCTGCTCCCTGAGGGACAGACTGAATGCACAGAATGGACACTTTCTCCTCTGGTTTCCAGAAGCAGTGACCAGTAGAGGTGCACGTTACACCATGGGATGGAGCTCCAGGTAAAGGTGAGCCTGCAGCCAGTAGATGCAGATTACAGCCCAGTCAACAACCTGGAGACCTTTAGCTGCTGTTTGTTCAGATATTACTTCTGCTGCTGCTTTTGGGGTATTGCTGTTAAACCCGAACCCTTTCTGCCCAAACACCTACATTCCCCCAATCTGGGACAATAAGACATCATTTCATTGTTCTGTTGAGTGAATTATGCTCACAGCCGCTTCTGGAGTTTTGTCCCTTTGTCCTGTTAGCGACGTCCATCTTTTGTAGTGTATCCATCAGTCCCACTAAGTGCTTTGGGCTTCCTGGGACTTGGTAAACATCTAGAAACCTTGTAGGAAAGTTGGATGTGGCAGTGCAAACTATCTGCAGCCTCTGCATAGATGCCTCTGCTAGCACAGATGCTAGCTGCTAGCACAGATGCTAGCTGCTAGCACAGATGCTAGCTGCTAGCACAGATGCTAGCTGCCAGCACAGATGCTAGCACCTAATACAGATGCTAGCAAGTAATACAGAGATGCTAGCAGTTAGCACGGACCCTAGCAGCAAGTACAGATCCTAGTAGCCAGCACAGACTCTACTCGCTAATACAAATGCTAGTAAAGACACTAGCAGCTAATACAGAAGCTAGCAGCTAGCACAGTTGCTAGCATGCTAACACTGATGCTAACAGCCAGTACAGAGGCTAGCAGAAAATACAGATGCTAGCAGCCAGCACAGACACTTGCAGCTAACACAGAAAATAACAGCTAATAGATACTAGCAGGTAACATAGATGCTAGCAACCACGATAACAGCCAGTTCAGACGCTAACAGCCAGTTCAGACGCTAGCAGCCAGTACAGACACTATCAGCTAACACAGACACTAGCATGCTAACACGGATGCTAGCACCAAGCACAGATGCTAGCAGCCAATACATATGCTAGCAGCGGAGGTTGATTACCATGACAACCTCCTCCATGTTGACTGCTTGTGATGAGTTTAGCTACAGGGTTTTTGCCTATGTCTGGTTGCAAATCTTTGTTCTCCACTCCTCATTATCTCCTTTAGTTCAGAACCTAAAGTCCAGCTAACGTCGCCTCAGACCTGTTACTTCCAGCCGCTTATCATCTTTAAAAAAATGATCCCAGGAAGGCGTTGCCTGGAGGACCATGGAACAGGATTGATTGCTGCACACTGGTAGCTAACAGTGAAACAACCATGGAGAGCAGAGCGATCGTAGAGATGACAGTCATCTCAGGTCACTTTATAGATCCAGATCATCCAGTCAGATTAAAAGTTCAAAGTTTCTACCTGAAGAAAACCAGCTGATAGCATCCAGTCACTGACTGAGGATGGAGGTCTGGATCTCAATCATACCGAAATGATCTTCTGTGGGTCTGAATGAGGACATGATGATGCTGATGATGAGTATGGCGTAGTTTCAAAGGTCCGTTCTTTAGAGAGGCTTCCAGAAGCAGAGGCGTAGAGCTGTGGATTCAGAGCCGCTGCTGTCTGCTGGCGTAGCAGAACTATTAACTCATATCTTGGCCCAGGCTGAAGTCTTTTGCAGCTCCAACAGGTTTTTTTCTGGTCTGCAGGTCGTCCATCTTTTCTCCATGATCAGATGATGGACAGATCAGAGAGAGGTCTGTCTGGACCTGGACCGGGCTTTAAACGAGACCAGGATTTCCTTCCTTTCTTGTTCTCTAAAGAACCTCCTATCCCCTAGAATGTGAAACGCGCCTGAAGGTTGAGACTCGAATCTTATGGGACCAGCATTTCTCCCACTCCACGTCCTCCTGTCGAAGCTGGTCCAAATAGTCCTGCTCTGTGACATTCGTCATAGAAACTGCTGCATCTGATTTATAATACTGTCTGTTACAGCATGTATGCTAACAGCTGTTGCTACTGTCCTAGGTTTGGTTCCAGTTTAAAGGTGGTGGTGGTGGTGGGGGGGTCGCTCTTCCTCTGTAAGCCAGTTATGAGCATTTCTTTGGTTCTGAGGTTTTTCCTTCACTCATTCCTTTGATTCCTGCGTTTCAAGCTCGCTGCTTCCAGACGTTCTACATGTTCATTTCTTCACTCACAGCCCTGGAGAAAAAAAATGCTCCCCAGCCTCCATCCTGGTCCCACTGAGAACACTAGAAACCAGTGAGGCTTTCAACTTTCTATTAGTAATAGAATTATTGATAATAGTAAGAAATAGTCTCTTGAATTAAGTTAGTTTAAACAACCATTTTATTTCCACTTTAAGGGCTGCATCTTTTTACTGGGTTTTCATTGTATGGTTTAGCTGCGCTGCATGGAGGAGCAGCAGAACATCTCTGATCAGAACAGGATGATGGAAAGTGGAGGACATTAACAGGATATAAGAAGACATGCAAGCACTTAGCATGATCGCTGGAGAAGGTTTTATGAGCAAATGACCATCATGGAGATATGTGGAAACAGCAGAAATGTGTCCAAATGTAATTTCACTGTTATTGAATAAAATGACATCGGGAGGCATTCTGATCTCAGCAGCTTTGCCGGTTTGTGGTTCTTCTCTGCCTGCAGTCACAGTTTCCATCAGAGCCTTTGGACATCCTTCACCTTGGCTGTTTGTCAGCAGTGCAGCAGAAACCATCGCAGCTGATGTTGTTTCTATGATAGCTCGGCTAACAGCCATGTTTTTTCATGTCTGCATTCCTTTTTTTTTGTAAATGTTATTTTTTAGGCTCCGGTGGCCTTTATTTTTGTGTTATTTTTGAAGGTAGGCAGACAGGAAAGAGGGTTAGAGAGAGGGAAAGACATGCGGCAAAGGTCGACTGGCCGGGATCCGAACCTGCGACGGCCACGTCAAGGACTAAGGCCGCCATAAATGGTCGCGCACTTAACCACTACACCAACCGCCCCTCATGTCTGCCTTCCTGCTATAAGACGTTGACTACGTGCAGAAGCAGGCAGCACACAGACCATACCTGTAACATGCTAGCCGTTAGCAACTAGCATCATCTGCTTCCTGTTAGCTGTTTTTGAACGAGCTGTTTTTTTGGACCCAGGAGGATCGTCTATAATGTCTGATCAGACCTGAACTGATTGACTTTAACAGACATTCTTTAAAACACAGCAAGAGATTTAAGCATTTTTAATATACACATTTTGTGAAAACAAGCAAAGATCATATTTGGTGATTTTGGGCATCAGGACCAACAAAGATGCAGACTAGAGTTAAAAACAGCAGCACTGAAATCTGGGCGGGGCTTAAACACCAAACACAGATCAGTTTATAACAAGATCTTTTCTAAATGAAACTTAAATCTTTTAAATAAATAAACTGAAATTATACTTTCTCATTTTTGACTTAAATTTCTGGGCTTTGATCAAGAAGTTTTACTTTTTTTGTCTCTTTAGAACAGAGTGATATTTTAAAATAAATATAATGATAATGTTGATTTTGAAGCTTTTATTTTTTGCTTCTAATTGTTTTTTGTGGACCAGAAAAACTGGGGGGTCAGACAGAGACACGAAATGAAAGATAGATAGTCAAAAAGGAGCTGCTCTGCTCCAGGGCTGCAGCCCTCTGTGAGGAGCATGTGGAGTGGAGCCGGCCAGCAGCATCTGCTGGATCTGAGCATCATGGCGGGATCTAAAGGTCTCAATGAGATGCTTGGTGCTGTGGATCAGTGCTTGTCCATAAACCAGCAGGATTTACATTAATGAGTAAAGAGGAACGGTGAGAGTACCGTCCCCTGTGGTGCTCCTGTGCTGCTTGATCAGACAGTCGACCCTTCAGTCTAACACACTGTGGTCTGTCATTCAGGTAGTCTTTGATCCAGGCAATGGTTGATGCCTCCAGTCTCTGGAGTTTCTCACAAAGTAAGTTCGACTGAATCGTGTTACGTACACTGAAATCAAAGACCCGTCATGAATCTGTGCACCTAATCACCTCAGTCACCTCCACCTGCTCCTCGTTCATCAGAGCCATCGATGAGTTTTATCCAGCATTCCTTATTCTGCCTGCCTGATTCTGACCCGATTTGCCTTCTGATTCTCTGAGCCTACCTGAATCCCTGTGTGACCTTTTTGTATTTTATATTTGACCTGTTTTCTACCCTTTGACCACATCTCCGGTTCTGCCCTGGATTGCTCTCTGCCATCTGAACAACTGGCTATGACCCCTGCTTTATCTCCGACTCTGGCTCTGGATTTTGTTTTGGACTGTCATTGGATCTCTGACCTTCCGGCTCTGACACCGATTCCCTTGCTGACAACAATCATTGCTCTGTCCCTCAAGATAACTCAGCCTGTTTACCTTTGCATGGTTTATTGATCTCAGCTTTCTCCAAAGTACCAAGTTAACAACAAGGAACCTGTTACCTGCATAGTTCCTGCTCTCTCTCCATCCCGAGCGGTGACATCACACGCCAGCCGGTTTTTCCTTTTCCCCCTTCTGGACTTCCCTCTGAACCCCTCAGGTTAGTTAATCTGAGTTCATGTCTGAAGATCAATTCCATCCTCGACTGCTGGTAACACACACATGAACTCTTTTCCCACAAGAACCGGTTACCATTCCTGACGCATGTAACCCACCAGTTAGGGTTAAAGTACTATTTTTGTTGTTTTCTACATACTTTTATTGATACTGGGTTTTATTTTGAAAACCGAAAGTTTTATTTTGATAATACCGGAAGTGCGATGCTTAGAAAAGCGCATCTAGCTTAACCTCGTTAATTTACTCACGGAGCCTGCTCTTTCACCCATGTGTGATGAGAAAAGAGAGGAAAAGAGCGTGGATGAGCACAGAGGGAGCGAAGTTAGTGGGTAAACACAACACCATCCCTTGGTCAGGTCTTTTTTTGATGAGTCCAAGAAAATCAGAAGATTCTAGCTCTCATGTCCAGGAAGGCTGATTCTATGAC
>JAUZNJ010035737.1:0-12130 GCA_034780135.1 Jordanella pulchra
CCCTTCCTACCACAACACCACTGGTTATTTGCAACAGAACCTCAAATTCACTTTCCCAATAAATACATATAGCTTAGACTAATGAAAATGTTTTTATACAGATGTTTTGCTTATTTTATGGTCTAAACCAGGGTTGTACAACTCAAGTCCTCACTGGCCTGTCCTCACGTAGCCCCCAATTTGTGAATGCAGGATTTATTCGCCATGTTGTTACTCACCTAATGCCATAATTAATTTTTTTTCCCTATGAGAGTTGATTTATCATTTGATAGTTTTATACATATTGTTAATAGCTTCCTTTGCAATAGGCAAAATGAAACGTTATATAAGATACATTTAAAGTTTTAATTGAAGAAATATGTTTAAATAAACATGGAATATAAAGAAATTGGAAACTAAAAGAAAGCATAGTCATCACAAAGCCTTATTGATTCACAATCAAGTGGGAAAAGGGTGGAAAACTCGACTTGCATAAGTTTACAAACCTTTTCTTCTTCACCATCTTTTTTACCTTAATCCATCAGGGATAGTTCATTTTTCAGAAAATATTTACTGTGAAATAAGAGGGCAACAGAGCCATAATCTTTCTTACTGACACAGCTGTTTTTTATACAGTTATTAAATATAACATAGATTCTCTTTTCTTATATGGTACTGGTTCTGCGGCCACTGCTATAATATATAATGCAGACGGTGCACCGGTCTGTCGTGGTGAAGATAGCTGAGTGAAAAGGCAAAGCTCTCGATTTACCAGTCGGTCTATGCTTCTACTCTCACTTATGGTTGTGGACAAAAGAACGAGATCCCGGATATAAGGGGCTGATATGAGCTTTCTCTGCAGGGTGGCTGGGCTCTCCCTTAGAGATGGGGTGAGGAGCTCGGTCATGCAGGAGAGGCTCAGAGTACAGTCTCTTCTCCACATTGAAAGGAGTCAGCTGAGGTGGCTCAGAGATCTTTTTCAGGTGTCCCCTCCCTTAGGAGGTGTTTGAGGCACATCCCACCGGGAGGAGGCCCAGAGGACGACCCAGGATAAGCTGGAGGGAATATGTCTCTCGGCTGACCTGGGAGCTCGGGCCTCACCCAGCAGAGCGGGAGGAGGTGTCTGTGGAGAGCGAAGTCTGGGACTCTCTGCTGAGGCTGCTGTCCCAGTAACCCGGTCCCAGATGAAGCAGGAGAAAACAAGTACGAGTACATGAAACATTAATATTTCCTATATAAAAAAACATTTTTAAACCATTGTTTTTTGGAATATGTGCTCGCATAGTTCCCCTTTTTCCACTGAGTTACCCTTTCTCCAGTATTTGGCTCTCATTCAAAAAATGATGGCTCATTTATAGTTCATAGTTTCCTCTCAGGCTCTTCAACTGCTTCACAAAAGACAGGAAGGTAATCACCTACACCTTATGCTTGACTCAGGAAAAATGTGTATTTGCTCAACTACCTAACACCTTCTTATCCTGTGTTTAAAGATATGAATAGTCACGATTTGCACCAGGTTTTCAATTTGTTTTGTGTGTGTTCCTAAATGTTTTTCAGTAATTGTTTGAGAATGTTGTGTTCTCATTTTTTAGCAATTAGAACAAAGGTTGGAAAAATAAGAAACAATACTTAGTTCATTTTCAGATCTAGGTGCTGTTAAGGGATAAAGCTCTGCAAACTACTGCATTAGTCATAAGAGGATAAATAATCTAGACTGTAAATGTGTGCATTATCACCAGAAAGTCTGAGGAAATGAAGAAAACATCCCGCCTTCATCCTTTGTAGCAGTTAGATATAACTTGGGGATTTATGACCATTTTTTTAATTAAAAAAATTTCAAATATGAATGTGTTTGTACCTAATGCCACTGTTGCAAAGTTTTCCTCTGGTCTCCATATCTTTTTGCTCTTATTAAACTTTCTGCCTGTGTTATGTAGCAATCTAGTGGAGCACCATAAATACAGAGTTTTAAAGAAAAGAATCACTAACAGATGTTTGCCCTTTCTTTGATAAGTAATGATGATTCCTTGACCTAATTTTTAAACAAATGTCCTTCCTGGTTTATTCTGGGGTTGTACCTATGAAGATTGCTGTTGATCCATTGAGCCATGACGTTATTTTCCCTACTGCTGCTTCCTTGGAGGAACAATTCCTTGTTAAACTCTCTTGATGCCATTTAAGATTTTACTCATAACTTCTGTTCCCTAAGACTTTTTTTCTCTTCAGTGACAAAGTACTGCTTTCTTTAAAGAACAAACTACATGATGGATTATCTCCATGGTCTGCTCTTTCAACCTTACTATTTACAGTGGGATAGAGCTTGTGGCATCAATATTTTTCCTCAGGTGTCTTTAACAAGATAAAAGGCTGCAGGAAGAAAATCTAATCAACAGTTCATAATCTCTATCCAGGTGAAATTTTGATAACTGCCAAATTGTTTTCACTTTTGTTCGAGTTGTTCTGATACCATTTTCTTTCTCTCGTGAGACCAATTCTGATGCTTGTGTATCGGCCGATACAGAGTCCTGATACCTGTATGTTACTAAAAAATATATATAATCATCCTATGCCTACCTGACTGCAGTATGATTATCCTTGTGGTGAAACCTGGATGAGGTTAAATCTTTGAATGGAAACATGAATGAATACTTCAAATTTAAGCCAATTTTTTTTCAATACTATAAAACAGTATTAAAAAACTGTGGTGCAAAAAGAACTCAAATAAATCTGGGAACAGATTTTTATGAATTTAAAGTGCAGCCATAATCCTGTAAAATTAAAAGGTATTTCAACAGAACAATATAAAAAAACATTAGTCCAACACAAACTCAAATAAATTCTTTCAAACAAAAACTTAGAGGGCAACACCAGCCTAAAGATTCAAAATATACAAATCAAAAGCATTTTTGGCAGTATCATAGCCATTTCCAATTTTGGTATCTGAATCAGAAAAACTACAATAATTATTGTTCAGACTTTCTTATTCATTCACACATTTGTTGTAAAGTTACCATTGACTGTATTTGGCTTTAGTCTTATGCCTTCAAGACCTTTTTAAAGGAAAGGACTGTACTCCTGTTTTTTTTTTTTGTTTTTTTTTAACACTGCAATCAATAGATATGAAGTGACCAGCTATGGGTACCATCATTTGAATATTCTACATTTCAGTAGAAATTATTTAAATTGGGTGGTTTTCTTGATGAGAACCTATAACTTCAACATGTTCCATTAATTCTAATTTGGTCAGGACTAAAAACAGAAATTGTTTTGTTGTTTTATTGACCTGCAACTTCTGTTCTCTGTTTTAGAAAGGTGATGCATCTCCAAAAATTGGGAAAGCTTAGTCCAACCTCTGTTGGATTGATAATTCTGTTTAGGTGGAATTTGTTCCTCTATGGTTCCAGTCTTTGTCCCTCCAAGTAATTCATGTAAGCTCTGAACGAAAGTTACAGAATGTCTGTATTGCTGAATTGGGTTCTAAGATTGCCCTGTGATGAACTAGTGACCTACCCATGGTGTAACACACCTTTTGCCCTAGAATACTGGAGATGGGGACCAGCTCCACCACAACCCTGATGGTTGATGGATGGACTGTTCCTGAGATTACCAATAGGCCTATTTAATTTATAACAGTCAGAATGTTCTGATTTCCATGGCATGCATAGGCCTTGTATTCTTGGGGTCTCTCCACTGTAGCTGGCTGAGGACCGATGGTAAAGGAGAATGTGATGGCATGTAGCAACTGTTTTGTGCCCAAGCAGATTGGGGGGAAGAATCACAGATCCCTGTAGCGGTGTCTTTTTAAGGGGTGTTTGCAGCAGTTTGAATAGGAGAGTATAGTGGAGCAAAACTGCATCTTCTTTCACCAATGTTCAAGGATAACCAGCCTGGACATTGTCCCTTAATGTCGAAACTTAGCATCATGACTTATGGCATAACACAATTGATGAACTGACACAACTGTGGCTAAAGTATGTAAATTAGTTTCTACTAATACTACTATTGATAGCTAATGTGTAAAGTTTTGCCACAGATTTAGTGGTGGCTTTAGCTAGCTTTTATCTCTTATACAACTGTTTCAACGCTGGAAAATGCTTTGATCAAAACCACTCCATTGTGTTTTTGTCTGTAATTTCCTTTTCGGGCAGTGAACCTCTGCCTTAGTCAATTGTCATTTTCAGCCTCAAACAGGTTGTTCTTCAGGTCCAGCTCCTGTGTATAGACTGTAGAAAAGCTGTTTGTTGGACGCAGTGTCCAAGACCTTGCTGTCGTAATAATGAATCTTGTCCCTTTTGCCATACAGATGCTTTTCTGTCTTTAAATTGGAGGATTTCTACCCTCAAGCTTGCTAGTCCTCTGCTGGAAAGCAAATTTTGTTTGCTTCGTTTCCAGCCTTTGTTTGTTCCGTCATGCAGTTTGGGTGGGGAGCATCTGCTTGTATGGACCATCTGCCTTGGGTGTTTGGCCAAAAAGTAATAAGGGAAGAAGTAGTTCAAAATAAAGAGGGTGGAAATTTAGACAAAAGGGAGAATTGGAGTTGGTTAAATATGTATACAGGCTGGTGAACTGCAATGTAGTCAAATTTACAGGAGACATATTTTATGTTGTACCTATAAATGATCAGGAATAGTTGATACTAAAAAGCTGGATTTTGACAGGATTGGTTTCACCCAAAGGCTTGTTTTTTTTGGCGTCATGTGTATATAGGGCCAAACAGTTGGTGCCAACTGGGTGGAAATGCTTTGTCACAGCTTGAAAATGTGTTTGGTTTCTTGTGCCAAGGTCACACTGTGGAGGAACTACATTCTCTTGAAAAAACAAAAACAACTTACACATTTATTTTTGTCTTTTCAAGACTGAGGAAGAACAATCAGCTTGATAAAGCATTCCACAGTACGTGTATATATATCTATGTATCTCTGTCTGTCTTTCTCACTGTCAGAGCAATAATCTAAACAGCTCGAAAGATCTGACTACAAATATTCATGAATTTAAGAAAGAAGCTGTTTTCATATAGTTAATATCTAAATTATAAAGATCAACACATTTACACATCACTTAAATAGGCACAATCTCTTTTTTTTTCCCATAAGTTGGTGTCAATAAGAGAAATGTTGGTCTTTGGTAGAGGAGGAGATCTTTAAAATTTTACAAAAAGGGCCAATTATTGTGGAGGGTGCACTGTATCTCATTCATAGTCTATGGCTTTTTTTCCAAGTATTCTGTCTGAAGGGGTTGATTTAAAGATTAAAAGTAAAAACAGGTTGAGGGAAAAATACTTATTAAATCAATGCTCATTTACTGAGGCTATGGGGTGTTAAGGTGTGTATTTTCATAAAGACTGTAGCTTTCAGCCAAAACTGGTGACTATTATTGAACCTATTTAGAAGATACAGTATCTTGCTTTTATAATTTCTAATTCTGACTTTCTGAAGATGTAGAAAATATTGTTTAGAGAGACTCTATACCAGGGTTCTTAAAGTAAAGTGCAAAAGTTGCTTTTATTTAGTTTCCAGGTTTGGGAAATTATAAAGAAAAAAAACATCTGTGAATGATGAATAGCTTGGAGAGGAATGCTTGAGGTGATGAATTGGATTTCATGAAAGCTCATTTTGGTTTGTTGTTTAGCTTGGCAAATGCATATCTTTACATAATTCTACACTTCAAAAACACATCACCTAATAGATGAAAACGGGGATAAATCATCAAGAATGAAAGAAATTAAAAACTTGCAGGAGCCGTTATAAACAAATTGAAGCTTTTGTGCTAAATCTCAAATTCTGTTTTACATCTACATTATAAGGAATGTCTGACTGAAGTATTTTTAAATTTAACTTATGTGAATAGAATATTAGACGGTGCCATGTCACAACCAGTACCCTCTGACATGATAATGAACAGTAACCTGCTCTTCAGTACATAAATAACAAAAATTGGCTTGGATTTACCTTTTTGACAACAGTTTAAAGACTTGTAAAACCACAATTATCCACAAATCTAACAGAAGGAGTTTACTAAGAAGTCCTTGATGAAATGGTGTCATTGCTCAACATCATGTAGGGCATATGTGAAGCCAAGAGTGGCCGACTGGAGGGAATGTCTGTCTTTATTCTTGTCCCAGGAGGCGAATGGCTCATAAACCATTTCTGGAAACCAGTTCCTCCCAAGGTCCATGTCCTACAGGTTGGCTGCCAGTGATTTATTCCAAACAACAAAATTCTAAACTTATCTTTGAATCCATCTGGAGATTATGTTATGTGCAAACATGCAATCGGGGTGAGTACGTCATAATAATTAGTAGGGTTAGTAAAAAAGTAACGGTATGCATCAAACAAGGCTCAAACACATATTCTGGACTCTATTGTTGGTGGTTATTTCATATAATCTTGATCAAAAATTAAAGAACATATGGAAATTGGCAAGATTTTGTACTGTTGAATATTCTAAGTAGAGCCTCCAAATAGGAAAAAAACAAGAAATGGGAGAGACGGTAAAGGTGAGTAAGTAATTTATTGCTAACAACCAATAACCTGAAAGGGACTGTTCTTTAGCTCTTCAAAAGTTTAAGACAACGGCATTTAAAAGCCTAAATCTTCCCAAAAAAGTGGATTGTCATTTTCTGTCAGGCATCCGCACTGCTGTGACATTCTGATAACATATGTAGGCTAAAAAGGGTCTCTGTACCAGTAATACCTCTCACAGCATGCCAGTGCTGTTAAGGTTAAACACAGTAAGACAGCCATTTTAAACTTAAAAGATCCTGAGGGCTATAGGGAAAAAAAGAAGGAAAAAAAGAAAAAGTTAAGTGGTAGACTCTGAAAAAACCCATATAGCACCTTTTCAAGTCAGGAGACTTGACCAAATCGCGTTTCACTACAGTTAGTCACTCAAGGACACAACACTGAAAGCTGGAGCCAGGGCTTGAACCTTCAACCCTTTGGTTGCAGGTCAAACTGGGTGTCATGCATGGGTGTCAAAAGGCAGCTAACTATGTGGAGATTACTGAAGGCCTTCTTCTGTGTGATAGTGATTGGGTTTTCAATATAATACCACTGCAGTTTACAATGCCTACCTGACAAAGAAGTTCTCCCAGAAAATTAACATCACTGTTACCTGCATGTTCCCCTGATCTAAATTCAATTGGGAACATTTGAGGTTGGGTGACAAGGGAAGTTTATAAAAACAGACATTTCTAGGCAGCTAATGGTCTCTGTGAAATCATTTTCCCCTCTTGGAGCCACATTCTCAGTAGCTGAATCATGCCCAAACAAAGTGATTAACAAGAATGTTGCATCTACCCATCACTAAGTCCTTTTCTGGAATGTGTATTTATATTTTAAGTAGTTTTAGTTATTTTTAGACATGGTCTTAGATATGGTCTCTCTGTTTACAATAAATAACTTTTTATTGATTTATTTTTGTGTCTCATTTCTTCTTCTCTCTACCTGGAAACACTACTAAGAACCTTGGTAGGATCCAGCTCTGTAAGCATAAATTCTTGCCATTTTTCAACTTATTTTTCTTATCAGAAATGTTTCTATTGGGGGAAAAAAACATCTTCTGCAACGTTCTATCCGTGTAATGTGCAAGGCTGCCACCATGTGGCTTAATGTGAAAACTGCAATAATCCATCACAGATTTGATTTTTCCAAGAACACTTTTTGATGTTTCTTACCTCTTAGAAATTAAAGATTTTTTTTAAACTGACATATGTGTCCTGTTGAACTATGGAGTTCAAGTTGAGAGCAAGAATAATCCGATCCCCTAATAATCGGCTTGCTCATTTACCATGATTGTTTCAAGATAATTTTTTTTTTTTGTAAATTTGAAATGATGACTTACTTAAAGGTGGTTTATTTTGAAAACAAAACACAAATATGGCCCAAAATACACTGTCTTTGTTTTTCTTATAAATTTCGGGATTCCATTTCAGTCCAGACCTTTAAACTGGGAAGAAGCAGCCACCAGGGGGTAGATTGGTCTGTGCTGGCAAGCAGCCATAGCTGCCTGTTAAACCCAACCTTGTTTCAAGTCTTGATTTGAAGAACTTCAGGGTATTTCAATGAGTTTTGCACATTATGTGGAAATAAATAGTCTGCTAATAATTGGACACTCTTTAGCTGCGTTGAACATGACATATCAGGTGTTCTGAAACAGGATTTATAATTATCACAGTCTTATTCAGGTGTTTAACAGTCATGACATGTATTGTTCATTCATAATTATGGCATCATTTTGGCATGAAGTATGCGGAATTTGTAGCCCATCAGAATTCTGAGTTGGGGTTAAGGGAATACACACAGACTGCTTTTTCAATTTTTGGCTAATGATTAATATAAGATGCAAAATACAGTGTAAATTGTCAGCTGTTTAGATATTTATTGTAGTTTTTGAAATACCTAAATTCTGTTTTTTAAAGTGTATTTTTTTCAGTGTGGCATCACTACATGTCAAGAAGTTTCCCAAAAACTTTGAATCTGTCACGTCTAATCTGTGCAGCAGCTCTAAATGACCTGGTTCTGTGGGCTTTTCCAAGAAGTGAAGTTGTCTGAGTTTCCCTCCTTGTTGTTTCCCAGCATTGCCCCCCCACCCCCGAAAAAAAAAAATCCTCCTCTGTTTAATGACCTGAAAATCAAGAGCATCTCCAGAGACATAGAGTGACCTTACAACATAAAGCTTTAAATCGGATAGATCCTTTTGTCTGCTTGACTACAACACCGAAACACATCCTTACACAGAAAGTGGCCCCAAATCCCACTTGGTACTTTTTTTTTTTTTTTTAAGTCTATGTACACACTGACCGATAAAAGACCCACCGTTATCTTCAGAGAGCAGGCATGGCCGCTCAATAATTTATGGAGTTTTTTTACTAAGAAATCTACTTGCACTCACCCATAGAGGGCAGGACGGACTGAAATTATTTCATGTATTTGTATTTGACACAAAACTCTAAACTGTGAGAAATCATATGTACAAACTATGTAACTTTATTTAATTAACTTACTTTACAGTTTGTTTTTCATTGGCCAAAATGTATAAAAAAAAGTGCTGCTATGATATAATATTACAGAGGATTTATTTTCTATTGCATAACAAATTAACTGGAAAAGCCTTCTCCAAATGACTGGATTTTAATTCAAAAGATGTTGTCATTAAACAAAAGCTGATGTTTGCCTACTATGAATAATAATAACCAACTGAACCCTCTTCTCTAAGCTACCGCATTGCAGCTTGTTTTATCCCCCAGGCTGTCTCCCTCATGTATTCTGCTAATTTTAGCCACCACACTTCATAGGACAGCGCCGTGGTCAGTGTGTGAGAAATCAGGAAGAAACTGATGCGTGCTGAACCACCTTTCTGTGACTGCTAGCAGACCCAGTAACTCTGAACCACAGGGGCTCCCCCCACTGTCACATTGGATCGGGTGAGAAACACAGAAACAGATTGTTGCAGAGAATAAGTGCTCTGTTTAATACCGTGCTGGATTATTACTCAGTTCTGCAGTAGTTGTATAACTTTTGTGTGTCTAAAGTAGTTTGAGAAAAGATAAGACAGTACTTGTAAAAGTTTGCAAATGCTTAAGCCTAAGGTAATATTTCTCTATCTGTTTTGCAGATGTCAATTTACATAGAATGGTAGAAAAATGTAAACTCACCAACTTGTCTGCGTTGTTTCTGATGGTTGTCTTGGAAAAACAAACGAATAAAAAAAACACCATGCTTGGCTTTACTAGGAACTTGCCTTTGATGATTGCTTATGCAAGACGGTTTTTCCAACAGGCCAACATGATGAAATATTATGTCAAAGGTTCTTTTTTTTTCCCACTTTAGGCTCTAATATTCTAGACAGGCTAACCACAGAGAAAACCATTGGATTTATCCAACCAGACAAACTGCTTCAGATTTGGTTGCAACATTTTTTTGCCATATTTTTTTTTTATAGAATTCTTTAAAGCTATGAAATTTTAATTTGTGACATCTAGTTTTGCTTGGATCTCAACAATTTATCAAGCTTAACTTTCAAATAAAATGGAAAGCTATCAATACTTGGTTTTTCAAAGTAATAGCAAGATTCTAAATTGCAGCTTATGTAAAGGTGCACTGGCACTAACTTAAAAAAAGACATTTTTATTCATATTGGACCGAATGTCCTATCTTATATCTACTCTCTGACAAACTAAGAACTCTTGTAGGGATTTGTTTTGGCCAGAATAAGACCTTGATTTTTCCAAAAAACCAAAACCCATTGTGCTTCATTCACCCATTAGGTCCCTGACTATTTAGATAATGAGTAAAAGCGTTTTAACTTTGTTCAGTAATGATCTTGGTGGTCATTAAAGAAGATAATAGAGGTGAGCATGTTTAATTCAGCTGATAATGTTGGACTACAAACCTTTTGCTATGGGTAATGGCCTCTGTAATGAGCCTGTACTTCATTCTGTGAGGCTCTCTAGAAATGCACTACTTGGTTTAAATGAATCCTTTTGTTTTAATGTGTGTTTTTCATCCTTTAAATTACACTACATTATTAATGGTTGTAAAAAGTCAACAGTAGAAATTGAAGTCAAGAATGCTCTGGGATCCATTTGAAGAAATGAAGAACAACATAAACATAAAACTTGCTATGAGGGGTTACTTTTGTGTTGGTTCTGTAAAATTCTGCTAGTAACCATTTCTCCTCAATACCTTTAGAGTTTTCCTTTTTAGGAAGGAAGAGTTTTCCTTTTAAGGTGAGCTGCTGTTTCAATCAGCATAGAAGATGTGTCAAATTCTTTTCTTCTATAACCCCTGTGGTTTATGCATAAAGATGGCTAGAGCTAGATATAGAACAAAAACAATTCAATCTCCCATGAGCTGGCTGATTTGATTTTAAGATAAATCTTGTAGGTGGGTGTCTGTGTTAGAAAGGCAATGGAAAAGTATGGAGGAGATCCACGGCTTTACTTCTATGTCTCTTACACAAACCACATAACACCTTAAGGGCTGCAGTTCGCTGCTAATGCATGTGGATTATATTTCAATATTTCTTTATTGGGAAGGTTGAGCAGAACATGATCAAATTTGAGTTGATGACTTGTGATTAATGCTCCACCTCGCTTCTGTATTCGTAGTCCATTTTAGTCTGCTTGAAATGGGTGTTATGAGAGTTCCAGACAGAGGTGTGGACTTTGACTGCATGACTTCACTGAGAACTTTGACTTGATGAATTGAGATCTAACTTGGTTATCAATAAACATGTGAGCCTTTTTCCAATGACACAGAGAAGCACTTGGACAAACTATGGATCAGAGCCTGGGAAGATGCCAGTGACTTTAACCGGACATCTAGGGAAAAATATGAGAGAGAGCACACGTGTAGAAGACAGAGCTGCGTCAGTTTACCAGAATGGAACGTCTTCTTTTTGGTTCCAGCCACTCATTAGCTCAGCCAATGATGAGTAGATTAGGAACACCTGTGGAGTGGCATCTGCCAGTCACACCCTGCAGAGAGCAGGAGAGAACAACACAAACCTACACACAGCCCAGTGGATATGACCGTCACACGTTGGAGCAAACTGAACACGTTTAGAAAAGTATCTTATTATTCAGATGATTTGTTTTAAAGTTGTCTTGAAGTTTAGGTCAGGGTGATTTAAAAAAAAAAAAAAAAAAAAAAAAGCAAAGAACCATCTTACTTTCTAAGTACCCATAGAACTTAAAAATAGTCTGATTTTATTACTTTATTTAGGCCTCAAATATTTCTTTGATTTTGAACAATACTGGAATCACTTTTTGATGGAGTCACAAAATGGTGACAGACATTTAAAGGGGGGAATAAGAAACCATATTTTGTTCTTATATCATTGTATAGAAACCTTGCACATAGGATTGTTTCCAATACCCACTCTGCAGTATTTTCAGAACAACTCTGGTTAAGCTCAATGGAAGCAATTACACACAACATGACTATATTCTATTAAGTTTTAACAATTCAAAGCACAGGATCTTATGCATGTGGACCTATGTCCAAGTTTTAGCTAGTGATCTGGGATTAGATCATCTGCAAACATTGAGCTCGTTTTATCAGATGTTGCTGTAGATCAGTGTTTTTCAACCCTGCTCCTCAAGGCACACTGTCCTGCAGGTTTTAGATGTTTCTCACTCCTGTTTTAG
>JAUZNJ010035738.1:0-12130 GCA_034780135.1 Jordanella pulchra
ACCATGGTAGGGCTGTTGTCACTGTTGTCTTTGGACTTATTTTAATAGCTATTATTATAAGAATATTGTTATCGGAAATCAGTCCAATATTGGAAAAAGATTAGTAACTAAATATATTGGCCAGCATCTAATATCTTTGGTATCTCATGAAGATAAAATCACTCCACTTCTATTTAGTTCTGTTTTACAGTTCATATTATGCATTGGTTAATATTAAATGGGTCCGTTGTTTTCTTGCATGTTTTTCACTGTTCTTCCATGTTTGAATAATACTATAAGATCAAGCCTTTACTTTTATGCCATAATGCAAAAAAAAGTATGATTTGTGCTGATATTGCATCAGGTCAATATTGGTATCGGTCTCTAGGACTAAGGGGAAAGTCTAAGATGCAAAGTTGAAACTGGCCTAAATATTTAATCTCATAAATAATCCACTTAACAGAAAGGTGAAGTTCAAATTGTTTGGAGATGGAATTTTACTGAAGTTTTTTTCCAAGATGTTTTTAGCAGACACATTTGCTGATCATCATTTCTTAACATACATTTAATTAGCAGTAATTGGTGGCTGCTTTCTTTGTTAAATCCAATGGAACCAAGAAGTTTATTTAATTAGTGACTTTGCTTTTGTTCATAAATAATAATAAGAAATAAATCTATTTTGTGTTTTTGTAAAATTGAGATAACACTAAAGGAGAAATTATGTTTTTATGAATAATTTTTAAGATGAACCTTCTAGTGCTGTTTTGTGGTACTAGACAAAGAGATGAAAGTGAGCTTCATATCCCTGGCTTACAGAAACCAACCTTGGCTTTGTCAAGCTGTGCCTGGGCCTGTCGCTCTGCCTCTCTGCGCGCTGCCTCCTTATCCTCCTCAAGGGAAACATCGGAGTCTGATGGACGGCTGGTGTAAGAGTCGGCCGAACCCTGTGGAGAAACAAACAGCAGAAACTCTGTAAAAACCAGAACTAGAAAATGATCTTATGTCTGAAAAACAGCAAAAGTATTTTGAAGATGTAAAAAAAGTTTTGGAGATTGGAGTTTTGAAGATGTATAATAAAAACAACTTTTGGGCTTTATGTGTCAGATGAAACATTCATTTTTTTTATTTTATTAAAAATTTAATACAAAGGCTGTGTGCAATGACTTTTAGTGATATATCATGTATTTACTGATTTATCATTGATGCCGTTTAATTAAAAGCCTTTCAGAAAAACCAGATCATAGCAATATGCAGATGTGACTCATGCATTCCAGTAAAGCAAAGGTAACCTCAACAAATATCTCACTCGAAATACCTACTTTACAAGTTTATTGATTTTAGTGAATCATTTCACTAAGAAAACCATTTTATTTTGTTTTACTTTATAGTGCTTGATGTTTTTCAAAGCCTTTAGTTTAGTAAATCCTGATTTTTCTACTTATAGCCAATAAAAACGTGGCATTTAAGCTAAGAGTACTACAGCAGACAAATGAAAACATTTAATACAAAGATGTTTTCTTTATGAAAAGTATGATAAATACCTGCTTTAAGGTTGCTATTGTCAAACGCTGTTTTTTTTAATCAAAAATGAGGCTAAACGCAAATAGTATATTTATTAAACTTAAACTAGAAAAGGATATCAAAAACAACACCTAACACATTTTTATAAAATTCATTTTAGTTACACTGTGGCTGTTTGAGTATTTTATCCTAAAATTTCATGAATACTTGGAAAAATTAATAAAAAAAAATTGCAGTAAAAAAGAAACGAAAAATGTTTGCCTTTCTACAGGTTAAGGAGTCTGTATTGTAAACTTCCAAGCTAAGCTAAACTGTTTTTATCTATTTAGGATGACTATCCTAACTTAATGGGATTTATTTTGATGTATTTTTCAAATATTGCCTATTGTTGTTTTAAGACCCACGGGAAAGCTGTGAACCACTGAAACAAACTCCTTCAGTTTCAGAATAGTGCTTTAGAGGTGCCTCAAGGAAACTTCAATTTGACAAGTTCACCTTTAAGGGTTATTGGCTTTTTAATAAAGAATTCAAATATGTGTTCTGATAAGGCTGTCAAATTTACAGAATTCCTGAAAGGCAAGTGAGAAAAAATCCTAGATGAGAAAAGTTCTACTTTTTTAGTTGGTTTGTTTGTTTTTTAAAAGACAAGTGAAAAAAGTCAAAATCTTTTAAGACTGTTTTTGTAATACTTTGTTTTGCCACTAGGGGCACTAAAGTAAACCACAGACCCTCAAATCCCTGTATATACAAATCCTTGTGGGTTTTGACTCTTTTAACCCAAAATCTTCTAAAGCAGGAACAAACAAACAAACAGAAAAAAAACGCAGACTTTTTTTTCTCACTTGCCCTTCAGGGCTTCTATACAATTACAAGTAGCTTTGGAAAATAACTTTTAAACAAATAGTAAAACTTATGTTTTACTGCCATTTTTTTATTGGTTTGATTTGCATTGCTTATATATATTATGTTTTCTTTAATATATGCAAGTAGAAAAAGGTCATATAGAAAAAAAAAAGACTTTAAAAACCTCAGTAGGGTTGTTATTTTACATAGTGAAGTAAGTTATTAAGTAATTGCAAGAGAAATTCTCATCAATATTTTAATGTTTTGACTGGCTCTTTTATAAATCCACATACCGGTATTCATAAAGCCATTTCAAGTATTTTTTCAAGCTTAATCAGCAGTTATGGATTCATCACATAGACAGATTTCTTTTGGCCACCAATGACATTTTTTTAGATGAGTTATGTTTATCTCTTTACAACACGCAGTAAGCTGAACGCTGGAGGAGGTAAAAACTAAAAACGTCTCCAAAGCGCAGTGTGTTCTCAGTAGTTCCTCCTTATTTTGTGCGTTGCCCATTTTCCTTTGCCTTTCTGCCATTTCTGTCATTTTTCCTTCTTTCCAGATTCCTGTTATTTCAGGCTCCATATTAAAACCTTATTCATTGCAGAAATACCTGCCATAAATCCACTGGAACTTTAGCAACATTATCATTTCCATGCTATCTCTTAATAGAATGTAAAGCAGGGGTGTCAAACTGGTTTCAGAAAGGGCCGTGTGGCTGCTGGTTTTCTTTCCAACCAATCTGTAGCACACCAGACTCCATTCATCTCATCAAGTCTCATCCAGCCTTAACCTGATGACTTAATGAGATGACTATAGTCTGGTGTGCTTCTGCTTGGTTGAAAAGAAAGCCAGCAGCCACACGACCCTTTCTGAAACCAGTTTGACACCCCTGGTCTACATGATCTGGTTGAATTGTCTCTGTAAAGTTCCTTGAAATTACATATGCTGTGAATTGGTGCTATATAAATAATTCAATATAAATATGAATTGAAAATTGTATTACTTACATTAAATACATAGAGGAATTAAGTCATCTCAATATGTTTAACTACATCAAAGGCCTTGTACCTGATTGTATTTTAATCTCTCTAAAAATATTTTTAAATGGTATATTGTATGGCAAGATAAGAAAGCATTTATTAAAACAAATAACTGATTGATTGTGCTTTTTTTAATGTAGGCTTCATTTTTTATTTTAGGCTTCTAACTTTAACCTGACAGTTTTCTCTGCCAATGGGATTTGTTCTGTTGATCTGTAGAGTTTCCAATCACCCACTAAGAGCGTTTTCCCTTGAGGGGTGTTTTCTCCAAACGTGTGCACGGCACATCTAAACAGAGAAGCTGGCAACAAAGGGAGAGTTGCGATACCTCCGTTGGCATTTTAAAAGGGTCAAAACAGAGGAAGAGAAGAGAGAGTCGAAACGCAAGAATGACCAAACAAAGAAAGTATAATTCTTGTGTATTCCAGAACAGTCTACTTGAGGTGGAGAGCTTTGAGGGACCCCCTAGGACTAAATCCTGACTTGAAACGGACCACAGTCCTCCTAGGTAGGCATCTATTAATCACTTTTATTACAAGATTCAATTCAATTCAAAAACACTTTATTTATCCCAAAGGGAAATTAGATAAATCTGATAAAAGATGTGTATGTTATCACCTGCACCGGGCGTGGGAGGAAAGTTTCTCAATAGGATCAAGTCAGGGCCAGTTAGGTTCAAACTAAACCGTTCTCCTTGCTGATTGTTCAAAACTGTGCAGAGTCAGGTACAGCATCTTTGATTAAGCAATCAAGTATTAGGATGAAATACTTTATTGTCGAAATGGATACGCATTGTTTTACACTTTAATTAACCAACTTGAACTACATGCCAAGCCTCATAAGGGTTGCAAAAAAAAGATTTTATTTAACTACTTAACTCCCAATAAAACCTTGACAGATCCAAACATTACTACAAGGTAGTAGCAAGTACAACATTAAAGCCTTTTTTATTGTAATTACCTAAACATACAAAACCAGTTGACTGTGATTAAAAATAGAACAAATATATTACTAGTAAAAAATGGTTAAAAATTAAAAGCAGGAATAAAATAAAATAAAAACTCCAATTTTAGATTTACAAAGTAGGTTCAGGAGGCTTTTTTAACAATAATTTAAACAAAGAAGCATCACCGGGCACAGCATTGTCATATTTCCAAGCTTATCATAGTTTCTAGACCTATATCCAACAAAAACCCAAGATAAAATAATACAAGAGAGGGAAACGTTTCTGTATGCTCCAAGCTTGTGAAATGTTTTTGGAGAACAATACAAATGGTTCTGCTGGCAAATCTGGTTCCATAAGAAAACAACCTAATAATGTTGATTTTGTGGAAAAAAAAAACACCCAGGAAAAACACAGTTTTTCTTGATTGAACACATTTACACATATCAAAAGCTGTATCTTTTCTTCAGAGAGATTTTGAGACTGCAATAAAAAAACTGAATTTATGTAAACATCTAAATATAGATGGACATTTCCCACTATCATAAAAATACTTCCATTTGTGAATGAGGGACACCTCTATCTTATTTTAAGACAATCATCAAGGATTGCGGATAAAAGCAGCTCTTCTTTCATCCTGTGGAGTCAGTGCAGGTTTTATCCTTACCTGCACACTCCTGTGGCAGCCCCTCACACAAGGTCTTTCATTCATCTCACTGCACCATTACACGCTGCTGTCTGAGTTAAAAATAGCCTCCCTCAATCTGTGCATGATGAGAATTACCAAACCAAGATCATACCACTTCATCCTCTTCAACCACACTATCTGACTTATGTAAAAGAGGAAACACAAGGGCTTTTTTTTCTAGACAGAACAAGGTAGGTCACATTTACGCCCTCCATCTAACACAAAACCCCGCTGCTGATCAATCATCTAAATGTCTTTTATGATTTTTTTTTACTCCTGAGAAGAAAGAAATAATAAAAAAATAAATAAAAGCTTGTTAACGTTTTACTTCTGTTTATTGGTTTTTAGTTCAGTACCTGCTCAAGGTTACTATGCAATGCAATACCTGCTAATATGATGGTATACATGAAGAAAATGTCTATTTACTGCTAATGAATTATACTTGGTGCTGAAAAAGGCAGGTGAGTCCACCTGAGCTTCCATTTATCACCTTAAAATACGAGACGTGATCATGAACAGCCATTTCAGTGGGTCAGATAAAGGTGATCTGGAGTTCTGCCCAGAATCTGATGGCTATATCTAATACCAACACACAAGTTTTTATCATCACAAAACTGCCATAATGACCCCCAGCACAATGTTAGATAGCTCTGATGAAACATAAAAAACAGCATACATTCAATGCATTATACATAAGTGCATGCAGAGGAGCAACTTTTACACATATATGATTTAAAAGGTAATAAAATCCTCCTTACACAGGCATCGGAGCTCTTGACTCGACCTCCTTTGGCTCGTTTCAGCAAGCGGATCCAGGTGGCCTTCATGAGCCACACTGGTCATTCAGTGTCCTGAGCCACTGCCCCCCCCTGCTGCTACTACAACTAAACCAAACTGCACTGCTGAGGTTTCCTTTGCACCAGCTTTGCTGCAGCTGCCACTGCTTTGGTTACAGGTACATTCAACACTGTGGCTACATGGGCAGCTGGTTCCTCTTACACCGTGGCTGTGAATGCTGCTTTCAATCCTGGATAAATAAATAGCTTTGGAGTCGGAGCTCCTTGTTCTGCTGCAGCTCCACTTGGCTCTGCTGTCGTCTGGAGAGCCAAAGCTCCAACTACCCCCGCTGCCGCTGCTGTTGCCAAAGATGGGGAATCCACTGGAGCTCACTGCCCCGTGCATAATCTCAGCAGCTCTCTCCCTCTCGGACTCCTCGGTAAAGGGAGTGCTCGTTGTGCCGCTGCAGGTGCTGATGCTGACTCCCAGAGTGAGTCAGGTGGGAGAGATGCCCCTCATCTTCTCTTTCAAGCTTTCGCTTCAGCTTCACTGTAATGCTGCGATGCTGGCTTCTCATACGACTGTGCAAGCGATGTGTGACGGTTCATCTGGGAGAGTCCCGGTGTGGCTGCGTGCGAGCGACTCTCCTGCTGATGAGAATGAAGCTGCTGCAAGCTCTCCCTTTCTCTCTCACACTGTGTCTCGGCTCGTCAGTGTGCCTCTTCCTGACTGCTTCCTACAAGCTCCTTTGTGCTATTTCAAAATTTCTAATTTCTCTGTCTCGATTCCACTCCTCCATCACTCCTTTTCTTTTTTCCTCCCAACACTCAACCCATCTGCTCTTCATGGCACTGCAGCAATCAGTTCTAGAAACTGCATGATCTGTATGAATGGTGGCAATCATCAATGATGCATACACTTTTGGTTTCTGTTGCACTGTTACACAGAGTACACACTCTGCTACTGATATACTGTAGTTGGCTTTGCTAAAGTACACCGACCCCTTTGACTTTATCAGATTAAACCAACAAACTTCAACATTTTTGGGGGGATTTTATATGATAGATCCAACAAAAACTACTGCATGAATGTCTAAAAAATAGCCCTTCCACTTGGGATCTGCCCTGTTAAAATCTTTAAAACTGTATTTGTTCATGTTTCATGTATATGATTATTTACATGTTGGAAGGTGAACCTCTGGCTTGGTAATAAGACTTTTCCACCCACTGAAAGGTTGTCTTACAGGATTGCTCCATTCATCTTCCAATTATTTCTGAGGAAATTCCTCATCCCCACATCATTACCCACCACTACCATGTTTTATTGTGGGGATGATGTGTTCAGGTTGATAGTGTTCTCTGTCAAATGTAACATTTTCACCTACAGGCAAAAAACTTTTATTTTTGTCATCTATGACCAAACCACTTTTGTTTAATATCTTCTGTCACCTTAGATTTGTCAAAAAAAAAGGCCATATATCTTGAGGCCTCCTTTCAGCAATTTTTAACTCTTTCTTAATGGACAGATTTTTCAAATATCCAACTAATAGCTGTCATGGCAACCTTTACTCCCACTTGAGCTGTGCTTCCCTGAGGGTTATCCAGAGGAACCAGGGGCTTCTCACTTTTTAGTCTGATTAATGTCGAGCCTGCTAGTTTAGATTGACGACCATGACTTGGTAAGGTTAAAGTTCTGGCATGCTCTCTTATTTTAGATGATGGATTAGACTGGGCTTCATGAGATCTTCAAAGCCTGGTATATATTTTACAACCCAACTCTGTTTTAAATTTCTGTACAACCATCTCCTTGACTTTTTAGCTTGTGTTGTCTTCAGGAGACTGCTTGTTCTCTAAAGACTTAAAGGCTTTCAAAGAAAAGCTTTATTTACATTGAGCCTTTAAATGGACTCTATTGGCTGGTTATATTTACCTTTAACATAAAATGCTACAGTTTGTTGATTAATCACATAAAGTCATTTAATATTTGAAAACATATAGTTGTAACATGACAATATCTGAAAAAGCCTGCAGGGTAAGTTTAACCCCTCCTGGCCAGTTAAGTGGTGCACTCTCGCTCGCTCTTATTGCTCGCTGTTTGCCAGCCGGTTGCCTTGTCCACTATTGCTATTTCTAACCTTTGTTCAAAATTAATTTCAATAAAATAAATACTTTTATTCTGCACATACGTTTTGTGGATGTATTACTTTTGAAAAATCTGTAACTATGAGTTCATCCCTTTTAATTAAACAGGTGAGGAAAAACAAACTTGTAATATGAATTTGCAGATTTTTTTAAACCTACAGACATGCAAAACATGTTCAAATTTTGACATTTATAAGTTACAACAATACAAAATCTGACATCTTAGCTTTTAATGTTTTCCTATGTTGTTGTAGAACCAGAGACTGAAGGTAAATCCTAACATTTGACAGGAGAGAGGCTGCAAATCTTTCACATGTTTGTGTAAATTAAGACTGAATTGAGTTATCAGATGAACTGGCTGCAACTCATTTAATTACATCACTTGCTGTTTTGTTGCTCTGTTCAGAAACAAGAACAAAAGAAGAATGAGTGACTTCTGCAAATCGTCATTGTATGCATAAGTGGGCGTACGCATACACACCACTATGTAGGGTTGATGGCATGATACTGCAAAAATGTGGAAACCCTACAGTATGATAGTAAAAGTTTAACATAAAATGAAAAAAGCAATCTGATCTTATATGTATATAAAAATAGAAATGCATCTGCCATTACTGCAGCTGCTACCAAGTTAACGGTCCAATAAATATGTTGTTATATAATTGCAGTACAGATATATAAACTTTGGGGGCTAATGCAATTTCTTCTCAGTATATTTTTCAGCAACAGCTAAAAGGAACAGACACAACAAATGGTGATATAAAAAAATGATAAAGAAACTGCAGACTGACTGCAGAAAGATTGACCAAAAATGTTTACTTGGAGTTCCTGTCTTGTTGCTAATCATTGCTGCCCAGAAGGAACAGTAACAATGTTCCTCTTAAGTCTAAGTATCTACAGAGGAATATTTGTACATAACATGTCCTCACAATGATAAATCCAATGGTGAATAATCTAATTACAGCTTCTTACGACCAATTAGGTTAACAAGGAAGGAAGTTACATGAAATAAATCAGCATTTGAACAAAAGATGAACAGAGATGGAAGAATTATATGTTCTAATGTATGATAAAGCCACATGATAGTCAAAATCACTGAGTAAAATATATCTTTAGGACAAAGTGGTGGTGCAGGGATAAAGAACTGAACTAATGAACTGAGGTCCGCCATGATTCCAAATCCCCCCTCTTTCAACCCCATTTCCTGTCATCTCACTTTCAAATAAAGGCCACTTGTGCCAAAAAAAAAAAAGATATCTGTGAGAAATTTCATGAGAACTGAGGGCAGGCCACAGATGCTACGAACCAGAAAGCCGTCTGTAAAGGCTGCACTCTGCTGGCAACTCTGACAACAACCGACAGTGACAGAAAAGACCCTGGGGCAGCCTGACACTACGCCTCCTGTCCCAATGCTGTGCTGAACCCTACAGCACAGCACCACTCCCACAGAATCCACTAATAATGATCTGACAGTTGTATGATGACATTTAGATCTACAACCTCAACCAGCACGCCAACTATCAGAGATTTGTTCAAAGCAGCCGGTGTCACAAACTATCCACAAAATAAAGTCTCTGCTAACGAAGGGCTTTTGCTGGCAACTATAAGAGTTTTAAAATGTTGTAAAACCTTTGGAAAGAAAGGCTCACAGTCCTTGTATTAGAAAAATAAACACTGACTTGAAATGATAAAAAAAAATGTCTGCTTCCAGGAAGTTGTGTCAGGGAAACATGTGACATTTCATATAACTCTATAATCAAGTTTATATTGGTTATTCTGGGTTGAATTTAACTGAATGCTTTTAGATAATATGCCATGAAATTTTTAGCCAAAATGAATTATCTTATCATCTGCTAAAATGTTAGATTTTTGGCTTGTTTAGAACCAACATCAGCAAAACAGAGCTTTTAGTTTCCATGTTTAGCTGCACAAAATATTGTTTTGTTAAATTATATTCAGTTAATACTTGAAAAAATATTGAAATGTCAGCGGAATAAAACCAAGAGCAACAGTAATTGATACTTCTTGCTGCTGATTTTGACCTTCTAATAAATCATCATTATGATGCTTTTTTTTTTTTTCTCCTCAAATGTTTAAAATTCAAGAAGGAACTGCTTGCCTGTAGGTCACCAGTCAAGTTTAAATTGGTTTACACCTTGGTGCCATTTTATATTGACTGTAAAATTGGCAGACCTTTGATTATCTGTAATACAACCTGAGTTAGGCATGAGACAATGTAACTGATGTGAGTCTAAAGAATACTATCCAACAGAGAAGGTACTAAGTGTGGTTTTGGTTTGATCTGAGGCCATAATTTGTCCTATTTCATAGAACGTAAATTGTGGGATTAGAACTACAACCAGTTGAAACTGTATTACATAATATATCATCATAAGATTGTGCAGGAATATTAGTTATATCAATTTCCAAGTCCCAAACCTGGACATATTTAAAATGTGAACAACGAAAAGCAAACACATGGCAGCCGAGAAATTCACTGAAAGAGTGAATATGTTACTTTGGATATATGAAAAAATAGCCGCCAAACACCAAAAGGTTAGCAAAGGCTCCAGCTGGATTAGAAGTTCATAAAGTGATCATTTATATAGAAATTTACCCAATGAAAAGAACATAGTCAGAAGAGGAGAAGATGGGAGACTAAGATTCTGTGACATTTTCTATTAACCTTTTTAATCTGTCCAACAAACCGCGAAGGACAATATATTTGTGCAGGAGATGTTTTGAGTTTGCGGTGTAAGCAATGTAAACATGCATGTAAGCACTGATTTTCCAGTTCTGAACACATATGTCCAAAAATGGATGAACTAGTTGCTAATAAGTAAATAAAAAAATCAACTATTTGGAAATACATTGGCTTTAAACTGGATGAGAGAGGAAAGCACAGGAATTTAGTGCCAGCAAAGGATTTAAACAGCACAAATCTTCATGAGACTTTATGTGTTCACCATGCTATGCTATGCTATGACCAGGTGCTGCAGCTCCATCAACAAGCTCTGAAAAGTCTCTTCACCAGCAGGAGTATAAGAAGGGCATCTGCATATCTCTCTAAGGAAATTATGCTTTACATTATTCCATAAGTTCCTGCAGAGCATCCGAGCATCAGAGCTTCCCAATGTTCACCTCTGGACTTCAGAAATATTAAATTTTGCAGTTTGCCGCAGAGTGTCAACCAATCAGAAAAGCTGATTCAGGAGTTGTTTGGGAGACAGAGACTACATGCAAACTGTGATCACTTCTGTAGAGCTGTCTGCATATGAAAAATAAATATATATGAAGAGGTTGAACCCCAAAAAAGCCAAGTAAAGGGAAAAGAGAGAAAGCTCTGATAATTTGCTCCACTAAAACATATTTTTGAATGAACTATGGCAAAACATTGTATAAATACCCAAATTAACTAAAAAAGTTTAAACCTGCAGACGAAATGTAGTCGATTGTGTATTCTGCTACTTGCAGTTCTTACCACAAACCTTGAAAACACTTTATATTCACTTCCAGACGCTTTGAACGGCAGTGGGAAAACCCTGACAGGCTGTTCACTTCGAGAGATTTTACTGGGGCTTTCCCCCTGCGGTCACCACATGGTATGACGGAGGTCCTCCGCTCTGAACAAAATCTGCATCTTTGATCAGGATCATAATCCTGATGAACTGACTGCACAGGCAATGTTCTTCTTAAAAATGTGTTAAAACAATTTTTCCCAGCTCATTAAAGTAAAAAAGCCTTTTGCTCTTTAGCTTGTAACAACAGACCAGATACGATACTGAGGCTTTCAGTGATCACTGCTGCCCCCCTCTGGTTTATTGAGGAACTGCTTGTTCTGCCAAATATCCCTATTTCACAGCGACAGAGAATCTTTAAAGAAATTCCTGTATCCAGATCATGATATGGATCATCGCCTAAATTTAATGGATTGTTCCTCGTAGTGAGGTGCACCTTTGATAAAACATGCATTAAAATCTGTTCACAAATTTTCAAGCTATCCTGTACACAGACAAACAAAAACACACACAGAAACTCGATTAAAAATATAGGTAAAAATGAAAAACCAAAATACTAAATCTCTATGACAAGGATCCTGGCCAGTCTGCTAGTAATTTAGATATTTTTATTATTTTATTTATCCTATATTATATGTTATATGTTTCATTATATGTTCATTATCTGTTTTATG
>JAUZNJ010035739.1:0-12129 GCA_034780135.1 Jordanella pulchra
GGATGGATGGATGGATGGATGGATGGATGGATGGATGGATGGATGGATGGATGGATGGATGGATGGATGGAAGTTTACAAATATGAAGTATGATTGCCAAATGATCTCTCCAGTGGCCAATAACTCAATGTAATCTGGTATCCAGCGCTCTGTTTCATTACTGTGTCATGATCTTCTTTATTTTTGTGCTTTTGTGTGTTTGTTGCTACCAATACAGCTGAGTAAAATATAGGAAAACATTAAGAAAATAATATAATTGTATTTGGAATAGCTAATTTTGGGAATTAAATTAGGCTACTAGCCTAACGTAATCTCACATGGTAATTAACTATTAATTAATCAATTATTGAATCCTTGTATACTTCTGAATGTTTTAAAGGCAAAAAAATAATTCTAGAATAGAATAGAGTTAGAATTCAACTTTATTGTCATTGCACTGTCACAAGTACAAGCAACGAAATGTGGTCTGCATCTATCTAGAAGTGCTATACAGGATATAAATGTTTATTTACAGGTGTACAAGGATGGTTAAAAAATAAAATGTTCTGTATAAATACAATATAAATATGGGAGCAATATGCACATATTATACAGATTATGCAGATTATACAGACTATACATGAATGTTAGGAATGGATTGTATATGTATTAGAAGGTTTATAATACAAAATAGATAATGGTAAATTAGGGTTATAGATTATATACAGATTATGTATTTGTGTGGAGGGAACAGGTCATGGTGTGTGTCTGTTTGTGTGAGGACAGTCCATATGTTATTGTGGTATGGGGGGATGGTGGGGGAAAGTCCTTATAGTTTGTGTCAGGAGGCGTTCAGGATCGTGACAGCTGTGGGAAAGAAGTTGTTCCAGTGCCTGGTGGTTCTGGTCCATAGGCATCTGTAACACCTCCCAGAGGGCAGGAGGGAAAAGAGTGTGTGTGCAGGGTGAGTGAAGTCCTTGGTGATTTTCCTTGCCCTTTACAGACACCGCTTCCTGTAGATGTCCTATGTTTATACACGACATCTCTATCTTTTTAAATGCTGTGTCACCTCTGGTGGGTCTAAGGGGTATTGGAATTTTGCCTGTTGTAGTGTTAAACAGATTTACCTATTTTTTTGGACATATTCATGAGGGAACTGCTGTGAAGACGTGAACCCTGTGCCGTTAAGACTGTCATTGGCTCACCTAGGGCAGTAATCACACTACAACCAACCCTCCGCCCACTACGCTCATAAAAACTCCTGAAATTTGGACAAAAATATGGAAGTTTGCAAAGCTGAAAGTAACATCAAACTTTTTATGTAGAAGTGGAACCATCATGCTGTGTGGATGTATTTTTCTACACGAAGGTTTTGCACACTACACACAAAAAATTTTATTGGGAGGAAATAATATTATGTCTAATCATATATATATGTATATATATATATATATATATATGTGTGTGTGTGTGTGTGTGTGTGTGTATGTATAAATTATGCAATGAATTTATAACTAAGGAGGCCTGGGCACTCCCTTAAATATAGGGGAAGAAGCTCAGCCATCCGAGAGGCTTGGAGTAGACTTCCTACTCCTCTACATCGAGAGTAAAAGCAGAGACTGCTTCCCTTGCAGGCTGGTTTCTGATAAAGTGGGAAGTTAACCTGCCAGGACAGTGCTTCTCAGTGGCCAAAATTATCAGTCTCTCCAGTGTGTCCTAGGCCATCCCCTGGGCCTCCGCCTGAGCTGCTGACTCCTCTTGATGTGGAGAAGCAGCTCTACTCCAAGCCTTTTCTGGATGACCGAGCTTTCTCTAAAGGGGTGCCAGGGCAACCTGCGGAGAGAGCCGATTTCAGCCGCTCGGATCTGGGTTCTTGTTCTTTCTTTTATGATTTCGATTTTAATGACCAAAGGTAACAGAGAGGAAAATCAAGAGCTTTGCATTTTCTCTCTTCACCAAACCTGTGCAGCATCAGCATTGCAACAGCAGCTGCACCAATCCATCTATCAATCTCCATTCTCCCATCACTCGTGAACAGGACTCCAAGACACTTGAACACCTCCACTTGAGGCAAGAACTCTCCTCCAACCTGAAGGGGGGAAGCCACTTGTTCTTCGTCAGGGACCATGGCCTTGGAGAAATTGATAGTCATCCTGGTATCTTTACACTCAGCTGTGAACTACCCCAGTAAATGGTAGAGTCTTGGTAGGGAGTCAACAGAACTACATCACCACATGTGCAAAAACAACTACAATATGCCCATTTCCTAGAGGCTATTTAGTCTCTGTTCAAGTGGAACAGGGGTTTTGTCTTCATTGCCTGAATTAAATCAGATCTGTTCCCGGTACATGTTGGACTTTGGCGTGGCTGCACCTGTCACCGCTCCTATTCATAACCTTTATAAACAGGATTTCTAGGTGGGGGTCTGGTTTGGGGACAAGTGGATTTCATCCTTATTTTTTGCAGATTAACTTTATATGTATATATATATGGCTACTTTAGCATTTAGCAAACAGGAATAACAAGGGCAACCATACCTAAACCAAAGCAGGAAAAGTTTTTATGTATTGTCAGATAATGAGAAAAAAAGTTTTTAGACATTTTTTATACGCTGCACTGTATGTAAATATCTGATTTCAACTGTACATAAAGACTCTAAGTAAACTTATTTTGTTGTATTACGCCTGACTGGACATTTCGCTAAACAAAGTGAGATCTCCCTGCAGACTCATAAATCATTTCAAATGACTGGAGATTAAGGAAGTCTCTCTCCAGCAAAGCAGAAAAAGCTCAACCCGAAGGCAATTTTGCTCTCTCATGAAAATCTTATGTATATTATAAGAGAGAGTGAAATGAACTCTGTTATGCATTATTACTTAGGAAATGAAGGAAATTAATTCAATTATTTTCAAGTTGTAAGGGTAATTGTTTCTGAGTCAATGGCTGTTTCTGACAGGGAGGCAGACAAGCCCAAAGACACAAACAAGCTCCCAGCTGGAGTGACACAGCCACAGAATCAAGGTAATTGGAAGTAGTTTGAATCAAATTCGTACACTGGCAGTATTAAAATACTGATATACTGAAGATATCCCAGTAGTTTTGACAAATATGTTTTTATGAAAAGAATATCTTATTATCACAGCTTGTTATTGTACTCATTAAAATAGTAAGCCTAAGCTAAGGATTAATATAATGGAAAAGAAAAAGAAGTTGTTATTACACCCCTACTTCTCATGGTTTTTATATTGTATATTTTATTTGTTCAAAACTGATTCAAGTTTTCTCTCAGCCCAAGTCACGGTCAGCCCTCAAACACAAATAATAATCCATCAGCTTAAGGAAATTTTAACAGAGTTGGGGTTGAAATCGTGGCATTACAAGTACTAAGAACACAAGATGATCGCTGTGTGCTTTTTACGGAGTGTTACAGTGAAATGTGGAGCTTATCAGTCACTTCCAGCACATTGATTTAAGACTGCTGCTTATCCAGCTCATACAGAATCACCATTAAAGGCAGACTAGACTATTTTTAACATACTACTAGGCCCTTTCACAGTCAGCCCTGAAATATTTGGGATTCTGTTATGTTGTATTTGAGCTTATCCATCTCTGCAGACTGTGTGCTACCCGCTTAACAAGGTGGAAATACTCAAAGGGATCGCACGACTGAGTGAGGACGTACGCAGTGCCTGTCAGATAACGAATATACCACAGTGATTGTGTATCATCTGTGCAAATCCAGTAACCAGAGATATGTTCTTTTTTTGCCTTCATCTCTCAAAGAGAAAAACATGCCAATTGTAGATCAGCATTTTTTGTGCGGCAAAGCAGCCAAAACTAATAATTTATTTTTTTAAGCTGGGGGAAATCTTAAAGCGATAAAGTGGTTGGGGAGGCAGTTAGGGTTTTGATGTAACTTCCAATGTGTGTGGTATGGTGGAGTCAAAAGTTTCACAGTGGTGTGGACTCACTTTGTTGTCTTCTATCTGGTCTGCTCCTTCAATTTTGGATTTCCCTGCAACCTAAAGGGATCCTGCAGTATAGGTAAATTGGACTTAGAGGTTTACTTAAAAACTAAACAGGGTAAAATTTTCAGTCAGGTGTAACAGTACATCCACCTCATGGGAAAATATGATACATGACAATAAGTTCAGCAGAATAACATGAATGTTTAGCTTTAATTTTGCGAAAAACTAAGAAATTCTATTTTTGTCTATTCCTTAAGATACATGTCACGTTTTAATAAATTATAAGGTGTATATGAAATGGTTAATGATTGTGAAAATAACATTTCCAGGTTTAAAAGGTCTATATGGTGAAGGATTTAAGATTTTGTAGTGTAAATCCCAAAATACAGAAGATTAAAAACTGAGAAAAATATTTGTTGTACTTTCAAAATAAAGGCTTTACCTGAATCACATCCGATTGGTCTTGTTATTGAGATAGGTAAAGGCTCAGATTGTTAAGTACACATTGAAATATAAAACATACAAAAACCTAAAAATTATCTGGGTCCGTTGTGAAAGTAGAAGTCAAAATATGTGGGGGAACAAGGTGCTTGGCGGAGGTCTGCACTCTCCGAGTGCTTTTGTAGTTTTTAATGTTTTTACCACCCATAACTGTCTACCAGACAAATAGTGTTCAATTTGAGTTTTCATTGTACTTGTATAAATCACTTGGAATTGAATTGTTACAGAAATTCAATTGAGTTCGATTGAAATTCAATTCAAAAATAGTATATTTAGCCCAAAGGAAAATTTACTCTACAGACAAACTCGTCTCTCTTTGATTTGCTCTAATAAATTTTCAAATGTTCTTAGTGTGCAATAAGAAAGACATCAACATGCTCCCTAAATTTGATATTCCAACTGCCATACTTGGAGTTTGCCAAACAGACCCGAGTTTTCTATACTATAATTATTGGGCTAAGTATAATGAAAGTAAACCAAAAATGCCCTGTACTTGTACATTATAGCACAAGTTTGACTTCTTCAAAGCACTCTATCCATTCACAGATGGATAGTGGTAAACTACATTACAGTCACAAAAACCTTGAGCAAGACTTACCTGTAGAGGATTGCTGTCATAGGATCAGCATCCTATGGTCTTATGACTTCCAAACACAGGCAGTGAGGTGTTTTGCCAAAAACGCAATGGTTGAGATCAAAGGAGTGGGGGCTAAAAAGACAGCCCGCTTCTCCACTGTCAAATAAGAGAGGTTCTTTCAAACAAATACATTACCATCACCAAAATAACACGCAAATCCTGTGTTTTCTGACTTGCAACTATACATATTTGTACAATTTCAATTTGGGATATTAAGCTAATTATGAACCAAAATCAATAATAATCTATTTAAGAGCTAACAAATACACACACCCAAAATATTGCTGCTCCTTTACAATTGCTGTTATGTTGATTAAGCCTACACATAACATGTCACGTCAGTGAAGATTGCTTTTTTTTTTATTTAGTTTTTTTAAGCACACTTTTATTAATCTTCAACTGACAAAAGAAATGCTTTTGTAGATACGTGGTAGCCACCCCATATCTTCACCCTAGCAGAGATAATATGGTTTACAGACAATATCTATTGAATTTGACAGGGAATTCTACCGGCTATGATTTCAAAATGCTCACTGTACAGCAGATCAATAGTCAAAATATCCAGACTTTTGTTTTCTTATAAAAAATATAAATAATAAAAAAAAAAAACTTCCATTCCATTATCTCTGAAATCTTTCTCAAAGATTATTCCACAACTACCTTATATAAGACCATGAAAGTATAGATTTGATTAATGTAAGACGTGAATAAAGTAGAACAATAAAAATTAAAATAAAAAAAATGGTTGATCTCTGCATTGTATGACATCAGAAATTCATATTTTGTGGGTTATCATTATCAAACATAAAAAAATAAAATACCAAAATATAAAAATCAATTTTAAACACTTTCCATGAAATAACCGTGTAAACATATTAACTGATGTCTGAAGATAAGGTTATTTTCACAAAATTAAAATTAATAATTTGGTCCCTGTAATAATCAGATGTCTTATGATTTTGATACAAAGTGCAGTCAATACGTACTGGTTTGCTTTTTTGACTTTATAATTATATTCACATAAAACACATTCACATAATCATGACATGAACATTGTCTTACATTAGTTCAATAGAAAATGGCTTTGTTACTGTGTTAACCCTTTGCCAGGCAAAGTTCTCATCTGGCAATATGAGATGGACATTTCTTTAAAGAGGGCTGAAACTGCACTGGATGCAAACTGCTTGAGCTGATGCTGGACAATTCCCTTACTGTAGCTTGCCTTGGAGCTCAAACTGTGCAGTCATGGAAATATCAATGTGCTATGGTAAGCAAAAGAGGCTATAAATGCAACTCTCTACTCCAGCTGTGATACCAAACTTCTTAGCAGCTGGAGCACAAAAATGAAGCCTTGACACCTCAGACTGTCTTCTTTTTTGGTTGCATACCTTAGTTTTTGTTTTCTCGTTTTTGTTAGGTAAGGGTTTACTAGACTGAATTTCAGCCACTGACAACCATTACTGCCAAGTTTATCAACTAAAAAGAAGCTACAAATAAATAGTGTACACAGAGTAGCTGTGTGCAAAACTTCAAAGATGACAAAAAAAGAAAATTTTACTGGTCTGGATGCCAGCTAACCCTAATTGCACAAAAGCAATATAGTCGGTACAGTAGTATTAAGAAACTCAGAAATAAAAAATGGACAGGCGCCTTGGGGAGCACTCCAGAAAGGCCTGCTTCCAAAAATGAGCCAGATGTCTGCAAAACCCATGATAGCTACAAATAAATAAATTAACAGATGTGTTACCAAATGCGTCTCCAAGCGATAAGTGGAGAAATGTTTCATGCGGATATTTTTCATAGGTTTAAAATGACAGCCTACAATTAAAATTTAGGCATCTGTTTTTACAAATGTCAGCTTCTAATCTTTGTCTTTGGAGCGTATTTATTAACACACTAGAGAATTACACAGAAAACACGTTAGAATGTGTTTTTGAATTTCTCAAAAATGAGAACGTAGAGCTAATAGAAAACAAGAGGAGAAGCTGGCTTTGTCATGTTAACAACATCCCCCAGCCGGTGACAAAGAATAATCAGTTTGATAGTATTAGAAGGCTGCCAGTTATTCTGACCTCAAAACAGTGGAGCTTATAATAATTATTGTGGAAAATAATTAGTTTAATCTCATAATGACATGGGTCACCCGTAAGGGCTTGATTAGAACAAGGGAAAGATATAAGAAAATGTGTGGTACTTTGAAGCTCTCTATGGGGATTGCTTCTTCATATCTTGTCAAATTCCAGATGACATTTCATATAACTGTAAACCAGAAACAATCCTTTCCAGAATGAGCTGTCGCCTCAGAGAGTCATTATGTCGAGCTGAAATTCCACACTGCAGTGCTTTAGTCTTGACTCTAAGTGCTTTGTTTGCTCTGACACTTAGCAGAAAGCAGGAAGAGACAGAAATCAGATTTTTATAAATAAATGATGGTTCGTTGGATTGCCTGAGCAATGCATGCTCTAATAAAAATGGGACAACAAAATTGTATAAAGACAGAATGACTTTATTTTCAACTTATTTTTGCCTCTAATTGATTGGCAGAACATATCTGAGAATGTGTTATTTTCCACTATTTCCATTACCCACAATGAGCCTTGTGATAGAGATTTTTACTGCCAAAAAGAGAATAGTGTAGCAGACATGGACATTTGGCTATTTTATTTAGTCTGACTTCAATTTTCCCTATATTGACCATATGTTAAATACCATACTCTACTATTTGTTTTTCAATTACATTTAGTACACTGAATTTTTTTTTTTGCTCTGCCTGATGGATTTGCACTCATCCAATGTTTGCAGTGTACTGCTGCTTAAAGGGGAAGGATTTTGCATTATAATGATTTAGAACACCAACGCATTTTCAATGCTCATAAAGAACAGTGAGAGCTGTGTCTTTTTTGTCTGCGGAATATGTTCTCCACCATTTAACTGCAATATTTGGAGCCACTTCTTAATATGAAGTTGCTCATCCATTTGTATGAGACTTGCAATGATTTCACCCTTTCTTTTTTTTAAATAAAAAACAGGAACACAAAGACATGTTTATGTAGAAATTAAGCTGCCTTTAAATTACATTGATTTCGGTCAAAAGGTGTGTAGGAAATGTGTTCAAGTCTACCTTTTCGAAAAAACAAAACGCGTAGCTCCCTGTTAATTGACATGGTGAAGGAGGCCTGTTGCTCTTATGCTAGTTAATTTTCAAATGTCTCTTCTTACAGTAAGACTTTGCATTAATATGTCTATTATCATGATGGCTTAAAGGCGACCACATTACTGCATTACAGCATTTCTTTTTTGTTTTTTATTATTTAGAACAGAAGAAGTATTTCTGTCCACGTTTTTGTGTAGTTTCATATTTGTTCTATATTCAGTAAAATTTAGCTAAAAAAGCAAAACTGTCCATCAAAGCCGGTGTCTTTTTTCGTGTGTTTTGGGCTACATTAACACTTGGTGTGAGTTTCTGCAGATTACATACAAAAAACTGAAACTTGTATGCTGTGTTTATTCAGCAATTGTTTAGTATTCTTGCTTCATAAATAAATGTTTAGAATAGAAATTTATGCCTGGTGCAGAGCAGGAAAACCAGCAGTGACAGAAACAATCAAACTATAATAGTATTGCTCCGGGATCGCAGCTGTAACATCCTGATTTATACATTCATTGTTAGTATTTTCTTTATCAGTCTGCCAACCACACAGACAATCAACTGCTAAGAGATCTAAACAATGTGAAAATAAATCTATCATGTTTAAATATTAATTCATTGCCTGCCTGTTTTTTTTTAATGCCCCGCAAAGTCAAATAACATTTCATTCTATCTCATATCACAAACACAAACTTTAATCTATTTTATTCATTTCTTATCTGATACATTAACACACAGTTGCACCTTCCGCATAAACAGCATTTCCTGAAATCCTCTCTTTTTTTCTCCAACATTCCAACCAATCAAAATGTAAGAAATCATCTTAGAATCTGGGCAAGATTGTACTTTACATTTCTTTACAAATCACATACTTCAGGCTCCCTTATGTTAGTGGCAAAGCGATTTTAAACTACCACTTCAGCAACGCCCTTGTTTTTAATTAGCTATAAAAGCTCAATTTATAATTTTTGGTAAACATTTTAAAAGAGATGAGATGTGGTGAGTTGAAAGCAATTTAGAAGTGTCTAGCCCACACCGAAATAACTTACTTTGGTCTAAAAAAAACACACAAGCCTGATTATACATTACCTATAATAAAATGTGGTGTTGGAAGCATCATGCTGTATGAAGTAACAGGGTCTTCATTTATATATATGCCATTTTCCCATATGTTATTTTTTATTTAAAAAAAAAAAAACAAAAAGCTATGTTTTATTCTCCTTTTATCTGCAATATTCTTTGCTTCTGCTGTTAAATAGACATAATAAAATACAGTTTAAGGTGTCTGATTATTTTCGATATTTTCCATATTCCTAATTTTCAAAACCTTCTTTACTTTTGCAGTTTGTGCTTTCTTGTTTGTCTTTGAATAAACCAACAGAGCAATCTATTATCTGTAGCCACTTCCTTCTTTTAGACCAGGACAGTTGAACTCACACAACAGAGCCAACAATGAAAGCAATGTAGTCAGACAAGTGTGTTAATGTATTAGGGTGGCCTTAAGCCTGTATCTTATCAGGTTTTGGTCCAATGCGCAGGGGATGAGGGCGGAGACAAAAGGAAGTCATGCAATTAATTGTCTTCTCTGCTTGGCATCTCATTTCAACACTACAGAAGGTCTATTACAGGAGCAAGACAGTGATTAAACCTTAACAATAATAACTGATGAGCTTTTGCCTTCATCCTTTGTGCTGCTTCAGTGTCTCCTGGTTAATGGCAGCCAGCTATGACAATTCACCTCAAAAGGAATAAAAACTTTGGATACAAGAAAAAAGCAACTTATGATATTTAAATGCCAAATGTAAATATTAAACTGAAAGCTTCAAGTAATTATTGTGTTTCAGAATGAGTCTGTCAATAAAAATAGACCACTAAATCACTAATATTTCAGAGCAATAGACTGTAGAGAGCTCTCTACACCAGAAAAAAATGAAAGAAAGAAAACTGAAATACTTCAGAAGCTGCAGAGGAAAAAGCAGAATAAGGAACGTAAAAGTCAAAGGCGACACAGTCTGTGTGCATCACATGGAGAACAAAACAAAAAGTAAAAATATAACAGAGAAAGCTCAGGAAAATGAGAGAGGTTGAGAGTGCTGGAGAAGAAAATGGCTAGGGAAGCACAAAGAAGACTAAGGGTGAAAAAGATGTCTTAGAGGCACAAAAGTGGCAGTTGCAGAAGAGGAGATGGTTCATTTGTCACTGTCAGATCAGTTTGTTTCTCCTTCATAACTGCAAGGACACAAACTGGCCCACAACCCAGTCCCAGTTTTCTCCTTTCCTAGGCCAACAATCTATCGCAATGTAGGCTCCAACCTCTGCCAGCACCTGGCCTCTCTGCATAGAAGGATGCAACCATGCAACAGTGCACAATGTGCATACAATGTTTATTTGCATGTGTGGCCATGCTTAATGAGCTTAATCAAATGTATGTCCCAGTAAGAGTTGCATCCTATAGCCTCAAGTCAAAGACTTTGTTTATGGGCATATCTAAATAGTATTTTCATTTTCTCCAGACCAAAATTACAAATTAGATTGTCCTATTCAAAAACGTACATTATACATGCAGTCCATTAAAGAGTGAATGTTCGATCGAGAATGGCAAAAATGCAAACACTGAACAGCTGTTTATTGCTCAGCTTGACCATGGCCCCTCTTCTGTTTCTATATAGACCTCCCACAATGAAACTGGAGGCAGCATGCTGATAAAGCACTCCTGGATGCATCACGGGCAGAATACAACATACTTTTATTGGCTGGGAATCTACCCCAACCTGGGCCCTGTAATGAGTACCGTGGTGGTGCTTCCTCAGTAAAAATCTCTCAGTTGGAGGTTAGAAAATACTTTCTTTGGCTCAGAAAAAGCAGTGTGGTTGGCAGTCATATTGCATTTTCAGTCCCTCATGGATAATGTGCCTAAGCATCCTTCACAGAGTGTAATTAGCCCAAACTGTTTGGGTTGTGTGTAGGTAAAGTAAGGCAATTATTGCACCTAACCATGAGGTGTTTCTGCTGCTCTTGCAGGTAGCTGAATTATTTATATAAATGGTAGTGTTTGCTACCATGAGGATTCTATGATTCCTTTAAGGTCTTCTTTGTTTTTGTTTTGTTATAAAGATTTTCGTACCAGATGGCTGTCTGAAAAAAAAAAAAAACATTATACAGTATCCCTTCGTGACTTTTGTGCTGTTCATGGCACTTCATATTACACATTGTATAGATTTTTGTGTACATTTATTATTCTTCAACTAATATTCCACTCAGCCATTAGCTTAACTCGCTAAATGATCTGTACAGCATAGAATGATGAAGATGATATGTTTACAAGCTTGGTTTGATGAGTGAATGTATGAAGAGTTGCAAATGTTAAGGTTAATTAATTGGTAAAAGCACACATGTGTTGTATGGTAATAGCGTATCAGCATAGCAGTCATGATAGATGTCTGACCTGAATCTAGAAGCAGAGCTTTTCAAATTTTATCCATTGGGATTGTATTGAAGGCTATGTTTGTAAAGTGATTTCTGCAATAGAGGCAAATGTTTTTCAATGGTTGTGCATACATTTGAGAACAAAACACCAACATAGTAAAAAAATAAAGTTTTAGAAAGTAGTATCCTTAACTAATCTTGTACCACCTTCAAAATAATTCAGTGGAATCACCTTAATGTACAGTGGGGAGAACAAGTATTTGATACACTGTTGATTTTTCAGGTTTTCCCACTTGCACAGCATGTAGAAGACTGTAATTTTTATCCTAATGTAATGAGTGGAGAACAGGAGGGCTTCTTAAAGAAGAACTAACATGTCTGTGAGAGCCAAACTTCTTACTGGTTGATAGATGATCAAATACTTATTTCACACAATAAAATTGAAATTAATTATTTAAAAATCATACATT